>CAUHTR010001770.1:0-70802 GCA_959609185.1 Schmidtea polychroa | reverse complement strand
GAATAAAAAGTTCTAATAATTTATTATCGCAACTTTTAAAAATGATGTTTAAAATATTTTTAAATTTCCGTGAACCTTTGGAAGTCCATTACGTCGCATTGGAAGTTTGACTTCAAAAAATAGTTAAATCGAAATATTATATGATTTCATTGATAAATTATTATTATTATTATTATTATTATTATTATTATTATTATTATTATTATTATTATTATTATTATTATTATTATTATTATTATTATTATTATTATTATTATTATTATTATTTTGACTGTCATCTTCATAAAATAATGTAAATTGAATAAAAATGTTTTTTAATTTTCTTCAGTAATAGATGATCAAAAGTAATCCTAATTTCCCGATCAATTCATAGTTAAATTTAGCTTGACCGAAATTTAAATAAATTTCCCAAGCCTACAAATTAAAGTCATTGGGAAATTGTGTTATAATTTATTCATTCAATTTTTGATGAATGCCATCACAATGACCTATTATTATCATTTGATATCAACGGGGAAATATTAAATTTATTTAATATTTAGGAGAAATAAATTTCTTGCTCTAAGTTGAGGCGAGATGATTCATTATAAGTTGCCGATCAAGTACGATCATCAATTACCCTTTCCATCACATTGGCCCCGAAATACGGTAAAATTTTAAGGAAAAGACAAAAAATATTTGGTAGAATAATTCCACTAATTAACTGATCCGACAGTGATGACTAATCCATTCCAGCTCCAATGAGGCAGAAGCACCTCGTTTTATTCATTTAAAGATTTTTTCATTTTTCTGAGAGTTCAATGGCACCGCCAATGACAGACTCGTTTAGAACAATACCGCCTTCGATAATTTGGCTCCCAACAACTACTTTAAAGGAAAAATATTTCCCACAACAAGATGCAATAAATTTCATTTGGTTTCGCCTAGTATTCCCTTTGTGATTATTCCTTCAAATGATTTTAATTATCATTCTCAATTTTTTGTGAAATTTCTTTAATATATTTCCATTTAATACCCAAAAGTTTCTTTTTGTTGTTCCCTCAATTCACTTAAATTATCTAAATTAACACTTTACTTTTTTTATTAATTAAAAATTAATAAATTAGAAATCTCGAAAATTTTATTAAATTTGAAATTTAAAATTTCATTTATCTTCATTTAGTTTTTTTACTATCGAAAAAATTAATTTATAATGAAAAAAAATAAAATGAAGATAAATGACATTGGATATGAAAAACAACAGGTCAGAGGTGAATAAAAAAGATAAATTTAATTTATATTTAAAATTATTTCCACGGATTTATTAAGAAAAAATCGATTTTTGTAGACTTATTAATATTTAATAATTATATGCATTATTTATTTTATAATTTATATAAAATATATATTTTTAAAATAATTTAAAATAAAGCTGTATAAAACTACTATCATTTTATTCCGGATAAGGTTAGTGTTAGCTTTTGCGAATTCTAACCATTTTTAGGGTGTTCCATTTTCGTCGGTAAAGTAATTGGGGATATTTGTTTTGGGGTTAATAATTAATAATAGTGTGTTTTTTAAATTTTTAAAATTATTTCTCAAAACCACATTAATAGTTTTTTCGGGCTCACGGACAAAACAAGCAGTGATCTGTATACTCCTGTGTTGAAGATGATCTAAGTAAGTGGAGAGCGGAACACTCTAACGAATTTAATGTCCTCTTTTAATATCCCCTTGCACCACAATTTCACAAGTGCATCAGATAAGTCGTCTCAATTTGTGGAGCAACCGACTAAATAAAATCGAATAGAAAAGTCTAATATCACGCCAAACTATTTCGTTTGGTAACAACGTCCCATCTTTTTCGATAACCATTATGCCTCGTAACGAAAAGTCACTACAGGTAGAGTGAGGCGTAGAATCAGAATGTGCCTGTACAAACTGACCGAAGATAATTATTCCAATCTCATGAACATGCTGACGTAGTGTGAGGTCACAATTTACTGACATCCACCCATTTGGTACAATATCAACATTGTTAGCGAAACGGGTATCGTGTGGTAGTAAAGTATTGTATCTGAGTTACACTAGAGACAGCAAAATGGTACATTTCAGGTTCACCTGTAACCTACCAACACAATGATTTTCCTTTGTTATCAATAAATTCGAAATCATGTTCTCATCTACGTTTAAAACTTCTATTTTCTTCCTCGTATATTCTTCTCTCGTTTTTTGACGCCATATTTAAGGATTTGAATTATTACTTATTTGTCGTTTTAATTTAAAATCAAATTTAATAAGAAAAATTAAAAAAATAATTTAAATAAAAATATGGATTTATATGATAGTTATAACATTGGTAAAATACTAATTTATTTTAATATTAATATTTCAAACGAAACTTACTCGTGTAAAATAAAGTATTTACATTAAGTATTAATACGGCACCTAGCCGCATTAAAGACACAAAACAACTCAAAAACTATTGTAAAATTCACAAAATTTAATTGGTCAAAACTTTTATCCTCTTCATTATTGATCGATCGTTTTCATTTCCAACTTCTTGATTTTCTTTTTAATCGATTGATCAATATTTTATTTATTTTACACGAATTTTCGGAAAAGCCATTTTCACATCTATAAAACAAACAATTGAAAAAATAAAAATGAATAAATTAAAAATAAAAAATCTATTGAAAAAATATTTTTCAAATAGTTAATATTTTATTTTCAAAAATAATTTTATAGAAAATTAAAATTAAAAAAAATAATTTTCCAACAATACAATTTTCACTAATTGATCTTTTGACTAAGAACCTTTACTCAGTCATAAAGCAATAAATTGTTAAAGAAAAAAATCAAGTCCAAGAAAAATTAAATAATTAGAAAAGAAAACCATTCGACTTTTCTTTTTGTAATAAAAAGGAGACGAGAATTCGACAAACCTATAAAGTCAGTAAATGCGGTTTAGAATTTCTGTGGTGTTGTTGTTGTAGGCAATCGCTAAAATGAAAAATAAAACAAGATTATGGGATAAATATTTGCCTTTGCCACATAACAGGCAACTTGTCACAACAAGGGCGATATAGCCGACCTCTCTTTGAAGTCGAGACACAGGATATCAGTGCATCGTCATCGTCGGTGTAATACGATTTCTATGATGGGTTTCCCAGCGACATACGTCTTGTGCTGGAATTCAAATTTTGAAACAACACTCAAATCGTTTAATCTATCCTAATAGGTTATTGAATTTAACCGCTTTCGTTTTCACTGACTGGGAGAAGTGAAAAAATTCACTTCCCAGTCAATTCGAATCACGGCAACACAGAACCAATACTGCCTTGGAAAATCTGTAACGAAATGTGTTCGAATAGTTTGCGGAGGAAAATTAGTTGAATTCTAATTTACACCGATTTTCTTTTTCAGATCCTACCGAAAATGTTTGAAATAGAAAATGAAATAGAATAAGTTCATTTAGATTTTTTTTTCTTTCGGTAATTATTTTTTGATAAAGAAAAAAAAATAATCTGTCCTTTTCATGTTATTTTCTCCAATGTGAAACGAAGCGGTATTATCTCGTTGAAAGCTTCAACTTTTCTCTCTTTATTGAAAAAAAGCGGCAAGAAAACAATTATTTTCGCCGAAGAAACATTAGATTATTTTAAATGGGTATTAGTTTGCTTTTAATTAAATACCGCCGGTTTTTAATTTCGGTTCGTTTTGTTTAAATGGATACTATAAATTATAATTTTTTCAAATGAAACATTTTCATTTGATTTATTAGCTGTGGATTATTTTTCTATTCTTTAATGTTATTATTTCATTGTTTATTTATTTTAGACAAATGAAGAAATCATTGTAATAAATATTATAAAAAAGTCGGAGAAATATCTTTTATATATTCATGCATTCAGGAATGTGAAACGAATCGATTCTTTAAATATAATATAATAAATAAAATATTAATTAAAATGTAATATATTTCAAATTATCCACCCATTTGACGATTTGAAACCTTTCTCTTTCACTTGGTCGGTCAGAGTTTGTCTTTACCTTCCACTTTATTACATTTAATTTATGTCTTTTAGTGTAACATTTTGAACCATGCAGATCAGATTTTTTTCCATTGATAAAGTTATAATTTTTTTAAATGGTAAAAACTATTAAAGTTTATTTAAATTAATTAATTAATTTTATGAATACAAAATGGTGTCGGTAAAATGGAAATTTATTGAGACTTTCGATCCTACTTAGATTTTGAATGAAAACCAAACAAACTGCCTTTTAAAGAATTTTTGAAAAGGTAATTATTTCAAATATTCAAATTCTATTACTAGCACCCCTCATTATGTATAGGTAAACCAGATAACGGCTTGTAGTGGCCAAACTTATTAGACAGTATTGGCTGCCCTTGTGTTGTATTTTACTAAAAGACTAAAAGAAAATTCCGAATAGAAAAGCGATATTAGTGCCTAAAGATTTAATATAGGAATAAGTAATAAAGTAACAAAACTGAATTTGAATGCTTCTTCCTAAAGTACAACACTTTGTCAAATTTAAAAATGCCTCAATGTTTCCACATTAAATCATAGTAGGCTTGGTTAATTCTGAATACTCGCGTATGTGTGCGCACACGTCTTCTTCTTCTTTGTGTGCAGACGCAAGTAGTCGAGTGTTTGGATTTTTATTAATTCATTTTTATTCGATTGTTTCTGGAATTTTGATGGTTGTTTGAAAAAGTCGGTTTTCTGGAATTTTCAATTTCAGTTTTTTTATTTGAATTTCTGTTGCTGAACGCGGTTTAGTGTCTGGAATTTTGATATTGAAAAATAAATCGTTTTCAAAGTCTTCTAATTTCAATTATGAATCAAATTGAAATTAATGATGTACAAATTATGTATGTTTCAATTAAGTTAGTTCTTTCTATGTACCCCACGGGTCGATCCTCATTTATCGTTCTGGACTCTAGTGATCCTGTATCTCTCACTATGGTAATTTATGAAAGTTGTGTGTTCATGAGATGATATGTAACAGCACGATTAAATGCAATGTGGATATTCGTAAAGATTTATATAGCAATACAGTCTTATAAAGTGGTTCGACAAGGTATACTGGTATTATTGATCGTATGAAAAAACAAATATCACCTTTGGTTCCATCAGATTCAATGAGAATAAAGCAAGGCTATTACAATATCATAAATATTGCAAGGTAAATTATCATTATAAAAATAACAATCCAAAATCTCATTGTAATTTTATTTAAAACAATTCTATAAGTTTGTCAATTATAAAACTTATTTCATTAATATGCTTTCAAAATTCAAATATATCAAATTATATAATAATAATAATTGAGTTTGAAGACTATAAATCAGTAATATATCGATGTTTGTTGATACTCACAAATTTTCGGCACTTCCTTTTTCAAGTGAATTTGATCATTATTACTTATTGTTGGGGGATAACAAATTTATTTCGTATTTTATATAGGGTTTCACGACCAATTTAATAATATTTGCAACCAATTCCATAATTTCTCGTTCAATTTCATAATTTTTGCAATCAAATTCATAATTTCCCGACCAATTTAATAACTTTTGCAATCAAATTCATAATATTTGCAATCAATTTCATAAAAAAATCCTTATTTTTAATTTAAAAAATATTTTATTAAACCCCCATGTCAAATTCAATTTTCAATTCAAACTTAGAAGAGGACATAGAAGAACCAAGTTCCGAGGAACGAAATCATACAAACGTTTCTTTGATGTTGGCAACCCCTACAAACACAGCGTCCGCCTCTCCTGTCGCGGAAGAAACCGGCATACCTAGGAAGATAAATGTCTTCTCGATGAAGTTGGATTTGCGGTGGTAACACGCCCATCTCGTGGAAGAAGCTCCAAAGGATCATCGGCCTATCTCTCTGTGCCGGCTGCAAGAAGCAGAAATATTTCTGTCGTTGCTGCAATGAACAAATACGGTATGATCTACCATAAAATCCAGGAAAGAGCTGTTAATGGTGAAGATTTTAAAACATGCTTAAAAGAAATCCATGATTGCTGTATTCGCTTAGGAATAGTTTCCCCCATCTTTATAATGGATAATGCCCGCATACATCATTACAGGGGGTTGATTGATGACGCAGAAATATCGTCCTATAGGATACAATACCTTCCGCCTTATTCTCCGTTTTTGAACCCCATCGAAAACGTGTTTTCCGTTTGGAAAAATTGTGTCATTCGCAGCAATGCGCGCACTGAAGCAGAATTAAGAAGCAATATTACCGACAATTTTTATCAAATAACACCTGAACATTGTGCTTCTTTTTATCGAAAAATGATTAAATATTTACAAAAAGCGGAGTTAAGACTGGAGATTCTTGAATAGTAAATCTTTAGCTTGAAATTTTTTAAGAATATTTTTTATATTTATAAAATATATTTATAAAATTGATGTTTATTTTTTAATTTTTTTTATGAAATTGATTGCAAATATTATGAATTTGATTGCAAAAGTTATTAAATTGGTCGGGAAATTATGAATTTGATTGCAAAAATTATGGAATTGATTGCAAAAATTATGAAATTGGTTGCAAATATTATTAAATTGGTCGTGAAACCCTATAATAAATTTATTGGTTTAATTATATTCTATTTATATTTTATTTTAATTACCCAAAAAATATATTTCCTTTTTTTTTAAATTTTAAATTCTGTAATTTAATTAAATTTTTAATTTTTTAATAATAAAAAACGTTTTTTATATTTTAAATATTTTTTTAATTTTAAATTTTAAATCTAAATAAATATTAATTTAAGTATTAATTTAGTTGAATGTTGATGGACGGTTTATGTTTTTTGATATAGTCTTGTAACATTTTGCATTTTGTTTCGTGTAAGAGTGGTGCTGATTTGTGCACTTTTTTCCCAGTGTTCGTGATTTATAGTCTTCAAACTCTCTTTTCAATTCAATGGATAAAATAATCAGTGGCGAAATTGGAAGAAATAAAAGTTCTTGTAATAATACAATAATAATAATAATAATAATAATAATAATAATAATAATAATAATAATAATAATAATAATAATAATAATAATAATAATAATAATAATAATAATAATAATAATAATAATAATAATAATAATAATAATAATAATAATAATAATAATAATAATAATAATAATAACTATTTTGAATAATTATTCACACAATCTTTTTAAATTTTATTTATAACAGAAAGTGAAAAGCTAATGTTGATTGACTAACACTTAATAAACTGTGCCGAAAATTTGTGGCTTTCCTTGGTAGATTTATTGATATATTGCCATCGTACAAAAATACTTTCTTTTATAGAACTGGCGTTATTATTATTCTAATTGCATTCAATACGAGTTATTTGGGATATTGTATTATGAAAAAATCCTTAGTCAATTTGTTGAATCTAATATTAGTTGAATATTAATGACATTTATGATATATTTTTACCTATGGAAAATCATCAAAGTATTATCTCCTGGTAGGTGCGCTTGAATTTATAAATAATTTGATTCTCCGGGAAATTCCCATATGATTAATAATCCTAGAATATTTCTTGTCGGGAGACCTAGAATTATGATATTATGAAATTTCATAAAGGAATAGCCACAAATCCATTATAACAAACCCGTCTAGTGTTCAAGGGTGTCAAATTATTTCTAATATTTTATCCCACTTCTACCTTTGAAAAAAGCAAAATAATTGCTTTTTATATTATTCAGTTTTAACTCTCATTTGATTGCTATTTTCCTTATTCGGAATAAATTATATATAATTAATTAAATTACAATTAAATATAATTTATTTATATTTATTCTTGTTATTTTTTATTAATGGGAGCTGTTATACACTAATAAATAAAATCTTTGTTTAAAATATTTTGAAAATTTCATAATTTTGTGAAATTTTAAATACAAATAATTATGGAGAACAATTGAAAATGTAGGACACTAACCGTTGATGAGAACTTGTGATAATTATTCTATATTCAAGGGGTTCCCAACCTTTACCACCTAATGACCAAAAAAAATTGGCGAACCACCTATTTTTTCTTTGCCATATGTTTCTTATCTGATAATTCCTTCAACAGTTAACAAAACCAATTCATCCATCATCATTGATAACTTCCCGTTAATATGGGTTATCTCCATTTTCATTAACTGCGAGGTAATAAAACATTATTTAATTTGTTAATATAGACGTCATGGTCCAAAATCTTTTAACCACTGCCTTGATCATATTTACAAACATTGTTATCTTTATTAGATAGATTCTTCAGTACCATGAAGTCCTTAATATCCTGTTTTTTATTTTTGTTAACATAATCAGTAGTGCAAACATTCAGCAAGTTTTCTACATAACTATTATCAATATTCTTATTAGACACACACATCATATAACACAATCTTTCAATTTTGTGAATAATTTATTTTTATCAATTCTATTTATTAAACCATGATTTGGACCAAATTATAGCATCCGTTAAAATTTTAATTTATAAATTAACGTCAAATCTATAAATACCAAATAATCTCTTTAAATTATTTAACTTCTAAATATGGCTATCATATTTATTCTTTAGTTTTAAAAAAGAAACATTTGATACAATATTGAAAACGACGGAATGGACTGACCCACATTAGTGATCATTTCAGGAAGTATACCAGTAAAAAATAAGTATTTCTGATAATAAGAATTTGGCAAAATATCAGAGTAATTACTTAGAACGAGTAACATGCGAGGACATGCTAATTAGATCTTTAAATCCTATAAGTAATATTCAAAGTGTCCAGTCTACAGGAATTTTGAATGTATTTAAATAATTTAACGTTGTATATTTATTATTTGAAATGATGTTAATGTTTGTAATATTTTTTTAAAATTTAATTTGAACTTGACTTTTTTATATTAATTTAAAAAAAACTTATACGAGAACGATAACAATTTTGTGTGTTTTTGTTAAAAAAATAATAATTTTTATATGATTTAAAAAATGTTTTTATTTTCAAAAAAAAGAAATTTTATTTAAATTTTTTTTAGCTTGATACAATTTGATTACGATTATTATTGATTAATTTGTATAAATTTTCATTTAGTTGTTATTAATACGATTCATATATTTAATTTGAAAGATTCTAGTCACGAAGTCCCTTGTCGACATCTGATTATTGCACCGTCTACTTTTCAATTATCCTTATAAATCAAGCACCAATATTTTATTCATGATAAAACTCAACAATTATAAGTTAATTTAATCTAATAAAAATTATTTTTATACCTACTAAATTCAATCATTCGTCGTAAAAATTAATTTTTTCCCCTTTTATACAAATGAATTCGTTGAAAATTTTTTTCTAATTCACAACAGGAATTGACGAATTTGAAATTCAGTCCCTTCTCAATCATGAAAGAGAAATAATGAAATAAATTAAAAATAATATGATACATAAATGATTAAATTTTTTTAAATTATTTTTTCAATGAATCAGAACAATTATAATATTATTAATTTATGAAACAAAATTGCATTAATTTCAAATTAATAATAATAATAATAATAATAATAATAATAATAATAATAATAATAATAATAATAATAATAATAATAATAATAATAATAATAATAATAATAATAATAATAATAATAATAATAATAATAATAATAATAATAATAATAATAATAATAATAATAATAATAATAATAATAATAATAATATAATAATAATAATAATAATAAAGAACAAGAAGAACAAGAACAAGAACAAGAAGAATAAGAAAAAAACAAGAACAAGAATAGGAAGAATATGAAGAATAGGAAGAAGAATAAGAACAAGAATAAAAACAGGAACAAGAAGAGGAAGACGAAGAAGACTAAAGAAGAACAAGGAATAAAAAGAAGAGGAAGGGTGAACTTTGTTTGTTTATCAATATTAGAATTTCACGCATTATTGTTACTGGTTCATTATTACTTTGATTTCTTCCTCAACGCTAGGATTTATATCACATCAATTCCCAATATTTGTGATATCGCTTATGCTTCATGTGCTTCTATTTCCTTTTCAACTATCATAGACACAATATTTGAATTGCTGGTACCTTTTTTATTGATATCCTTTCTATTATTATTATGTGTCCATTGTAGTACAATGCCATTATCTAACAATGTATCTTCTGTCAATTATTTTATTCCGTACAGATAAGCTCTACTTGTCTCCTGGGTATATTACTTTTTATTTGATGCAACAGCTGTTAGATCTCACTATTGCGTATAACTTTTACATCAAATATTGTTGTTTGAAACCATGTATGATAATATTACTGAATTCTTTTACTTGATGGATAAATAAACCTTTTCAGGGTTTAAATTGTAGTACTTTTTCAATAGGAAATTTTAAATTATAATTCTCTAGCCCGGTTTTGTTGGTTTGTTTTTACACATTTAATTTTCCAATATCAACATTACATTTAAAATTATTACATATAAAATAATAAAAATACCATTATGCAACACCTTTAATTAGGGCTTGCAATACCGGATCAAATTTTCAAAACCGGTATTTCGGTATTTCATTATATTAATACCGGGATCCCGGTATTAATACCGGTATTAAAGAAAAAACAAAAAAAAAAGCAAAACTACACCGCAAAAAATGGAAAAAAAAATATTTATAAAGAAAATAAAATATTTAATTCAATAACGAATAATTCGAAACAATAAACTCTTTTTTTAAAGTGCCACAAAAGACAAAAAAAATATAAAATAAAAAGAGTAATAATATAATTAATAATATATAAGAATAATAAGTCCTATATCCTATTATTGTGATTTGCCTTTAAAATATGCCCTCAAAAATGTTAAACTATCAAGAGTTTTGTCGCTTAAGCTGGATCGAATTTTTGTGCACAACAGCCCTGCTGCTGAAAAGGCTCTTTTGGACTCGACGCTAGTTGGTGGTATGGACATAAGGCAGTCATATACTAGTTGAAGATATTTTCCTCTAATATGTTCTACTTCGAAGTATGCTAGTTCCTGTTTTATAACTTTATAAAGTACTTTAGAATTCATAGTTTTTGAAATTCCACTCGCAGTATTCATCACATTAACTTTCTTGGAAATTGCCATTTCTAGTTTTTCTTTCATTGTCATCGAACTTAGAATTTCTGGCTCAGAATCAGCAGATAACTCAGAAACGTCGATGGAAGAGGCTCCTATGTTTTCAATATCGATGACATCGATAGTATATAAGCGTTCCAATAAATTTATAATTATTTTTATAATTGTTGCGTTGTTAATTCGATTAAAAATTTCATTTTGGTCGTCATCTGCTGATTCAGTAGGATTGTGCAGGTATTGTAGTAGACTCGATAAATCAGTACGCCTTTGTTTTATACGAATAATTAGCTCTTCTTTAAATTCATTACTTAAAGCAGTATACTGTTCTGTCAATTGATTAAACATAAATAGTAAAGCTGCATCTGCGCTAAGAAGAGTAGCATCTTGAATGTTATGAATGTTAACTTACAGCAAAAAAATTTAATACCGGATACCGGTATTAAGTGGCCATTAATACCGGTATTGAACGGTATTAAAAATGTTGGTAATACCGGGATCCCGGTATTGCAAGCCCTACCTTTAATAGTAAAATATTTCTTTCCAGTGAATTATCTCAATATAATAAATAATAATTAATAATTTTGTTTAAATTTCGTTTCTCATTTCCTGATTATTTGAAAATTTATCTTCATTTCAATTTTCACCACTGATTTCTTTTCAATTGACATTGTTTTTTTTATATTCTTTTTTTTTCATATGTTGAAAAAGGCAGTGCCGAAAATTCGTGAATATAAAAAAACATCGATATCTTTACTGATTCATTTGTATGTCTCCACAAATATAAGATAGCAAATGAAAAATTAAATAGAAATATATAAATTATAAATCGATGAGATCTTTAGGTAAAGTAATTTCAGAAATACTAATTAATTAATTAATTAATTAAAATTTTGTTAATAACTTTAATCATTTTAGTTGGAAAATGAAATATATTTTGCTTTAGTGATAATGACTCAAATTACATTTTAAATTATATAATAAGGTATGGTATAAGGTACAATATTTATTTAAGTTTGACTGATGTACCAATGCGTTTTTTAATAGGCAAATATTTTCCATCTAATAACTATTCATCATTATTCTCACAACAACCGTGGATGTATTAATCTTTGATTTTACCTTGTGAAAAATAGAATATTTCTGTAGAATATTTCCAAATTATCGCACTGTTAACGTTAATGTTAAAATTATTTTAAAGTCTTGCAAAGTTTGTAACAGGTTTAATATTAAATCTGTGTCGCCATTGGTCTGTGTAGTGGTTTTTATAACGTTTTGCTTATAATGAGTGTAACGCAAAATACATTGGAGAAACCTGCTTGTCAACTCTGTACACGAGTTTGAGAGTACGCTAGGTTGAGCGGGAACAGTATTATTTTTGAACATAATATTACAGGCAAGTTGACAGTAGAGATTTCCAATTTTAAAATGTTATCTGGAGGTTTTGAAAACTAATGAAAATGTATTACTTGTGAGATTTTGATGATAAAACCAAGTGAATTATGAGTGATAATTTTATTTTATTGGATTCCACATATATTAATAGACCGAAGTATAGTAGTATTATAAGAACTTTTATTTTCTTCCAATTTCACCACTGATTATTTTTGCCATTGAATTTATTAAAAACAAAGTTTAAAGACTATAAATCAGTAATATACCGATGTTTGTTGATGCATTACTGATTTATAGTCTTCAAACTCTCTTTTTAAGAAATTCTAAGTATAATAGTTTTTATTAAAATTCTTATAACTTAATGATGACAGCCTAAGCTATTTAAATATATTTTGCAAAAATAAATTTTTAAAAATGGTGTTCTTTTGATTTATTTATAATAATAATAATAATAATAATAATAATAATAATAATAATAATAATAATAATAATAATAATAATAATAATAATAATAATAATAATAGTAAATAATTCAACTATCACTATTTATTAGTATTACTGTAGTTTTTTCTCTGCGATTTTTCAACAAAAAGATATATTGAAATTGTCGCAGAGAAAGAATTTTGATGCAAAACGCGTGTGTTACTGACAGAAAATGCTGCTTAGCTATTTTTATTCTTCGTTCATTTAATTAAGTTGAAAAAATCTTTGAAAATTAATTTTTTTGATATCCATTTGATAAAATTATAATTTTTTTATAAAGATATTTCTAATTAGAAGAAGTCGACAAGAATCTAAATAATTATCATAATTACGATTTTTATAGTAGATTTTTTTCTATTTTAATTTTAATTATATTTTCGTATTTTTTATTCGGTCCCTTAATCACGTGGCTCGCTTGCTCATTGGTTGATCCATGAAACGGATTAATTTAAATTCAAGTAGGTCAGGAATGTAGGTCATTCGTTTATTAAATAAATTGTTGTATGTTACTTTTGTAGGTGAAAAATGTTAATTAATTATAAAATAATTTGATAAAACAAACCAAGTATAAATTATTAATAGCAATTTATTCAAATGTAAGTGAACTCCTTACAAAATTCTTGTTGCTAATTTTAAGTATGATCAAATATATTTTCAATTCATTAAATTTTAAACAAATTTTAATTTAAAATTGGCTTTAAAATTTATGGAAAGATTTCTTATTAAATGACAATAGTCTATAACAGTATTAAATAAATTTTATGATTAAAACAAAAAAAAGTTTGATGAATAAATTATGTATTTCAAATTTATTACTTTAAGTGTAATTGATTTATTTAAATTTTATTAGAATAAATTTAAATTTTTAAAAAAATTTGACTTATTAAATCAAAAGTCAGATTTATTAAAATTAATAACATATTCAATGATTTAATTAACAGAGAAATAATTAATATTTTAAACTATATTTTTTCATCACTGGCAGAAAGTGACAAAAAGTTTATAAAAATTATTTATATTTTTTTTTAAATTCCAAATATTTTTCATTGCTCCAAAAAGGTTCGTGTAAGCTTGACAATTCAAAATGTAAAAGTTTGTAGAATTAAGTGTAAAGTATCTCCGTGAATCATTTGACTGTACCTTAAAAGTCAAAGGAATACTCTTAGAAATTATATGCAAAAACTAGACGATTTCGCAGTTAACCTCTTAAGAGGCAACGGATATATACGTCATCAACATATGCATTACAAAACGCATAAGACTAATAAAAATATATCATAAATATTACTTTTGTTAACATATTATCTTAATAAATATCATCCAATAAGATATTGTTTTATTTTTTGAAACACTATGCCCAAGACAATATACGCTAGCGGATAACAAAACTCGCTGCAAAGGAGCGCATTTCGTTTGACGAAATAAACCACTTAAGAGGTAAAGAAGTGAAAATATAAAAAATAGATGCTATGTAATTTGTTCGCTACTTTCTTTGGATAACGAAGATAATTTCGTGGTAAGATGCCATACATACTGGTATAATAGTACGTTCGGTGGAGATTTAGTGATTCTAAATTATATGTTGTAAATGTAACGCTATTCCGAGTAATTCTGAAAGTCAATGAATTTCGATGTTTATATTTATTATAATTATTTCAACTACTCTTTTCCCGAGATATATGTATTATTGAATTTAACAATATATCAAAATAATAAATTAATTTTAATTAATAATAATGAAATTTTTAATAGGATATGCAAAAAAAATTGAATAAAATTTACAACGATTTAAAAATAGTTATGTCGCTCGTTTATCATTATTATCCCAATGATAAGTGCTTTTAATTTGATAAAATTAAACAAGAAAAATATAAATAAAATCAAAGTATTGTTAAGAAAATTTTAATAGGAACGAGTAGATTTTATGTCACTCTCTGACTATAAAGAAAAGTATGCATAATTATTATTTTAAAAATACCTTTTATCTCACAGAATAGTATGGCTCTGTAATATCATTAATGGTCATTCAGATGTCTACAGACATAAAATCTTTAATTTATTTCTCACGAGAACCTTTGCGCTAAATAGTTTCTTTGAATTTCATATTTACATTGTCATACTTTTTACATTGTTGCTACTTTTATAGAAAAATACAATAGTTCCTGCACATATAAAAATCAAATAGTATAAAAAATGCATTAAGGAAGTATTGTAAAATTCAATTAATAAAAAATTTACAGCAAAAAGAAGTAATTTGAGAGAATCATGTATTTCTGTTTGATATGTATATTATAAGGTTTTAAAATTTTTGAACCTTGGACCCTTCAACCTTGGACCTTTGAACTCACCATCAAACCTTATATAAATTCTATAATATAATAAGAAACATGTATAAAACATGTATTAAAATGTAATAATCGGGGAAATTCAGTCAAAAGACTTTCAAAATTTAAGGTACACACAGAATAATTAAATTTAAAATATTCAAAATGACAGAATATATAAGCATATCAGATGCTTAGATGCTATTAAATAATTTTTTTACAAAAGTCTTATACTATAAAACTGTAACTTTTTGAAATTTAAATTTACAATTTTTAATTATTTTTCTGCAATTTGTGTGATAAACAATTATTAGAATATGTTTATGGGAGCAAATATTATAGAAATGTTTAAAATAAAATTCAAAAATGTTATTTTTGTACATGTAATGAAAATTAATTGTAATATATTCAATTTATAAAATATCTAAAAACATTTATATTTAGTTAACCCAGCACTTCTCAGACTTTAAAAATAAATATTTTTTGCAAATCGATGAATAAATTGATTTTTATTAGGACAAAATACACTACATAACCTCAAATGATCCAAAACACATTGTAAATACTTCAATTCACAATACTATGAAGCATTGGACTTTTGGATGAAATTAAATAACAAATTTTCAAAATTAAAATTGTAAAATATACAAATCCCCATTTGGGGATTGCAGCAACTAATGAGTTAAAATGGGGTGTGATTTAAATATTCAGTATTTTGGATAAACCGTTTAGTAATTAGATTAAAATATTCAGTATTTTTATACTCAGTAAAATGGGATAAATACTCAGTAATTTAAATAAATGTTCATTAATTTTTAAATAAATTACCCTAACTCCTACCCCTAATCACAACATCACAATAACCCTTGTTTTACTGTCTATTTTTGATAATATATTGATCAAAGAATGTTTACTTTGCATTATAATCTTTTTTCTGAATATTTCAATCTTTTTTACTGAACACAATTATCTTATTTACTGAAAAATAAATTACTGAACATTTTAATTAAAATACTAATACTAAAAAAGGTGTTTTGGGGAATAAATATGACGTTGGCACCTCAAAAAATTTGGATATAAATAAATAGTAAAAGTATTTTTCAGTTTAATAATTGTCATATGTCCAAAGATGGATGTTCTGAGCGTTAAGTTATGGGAAAATAATGCCAAGAAGTCGAAAAGCGAATTTTCATGTGATACATTCGAAAGAAGGCATATATAGATTCTAGACTTCCAATATATGAACCGTTATTACAAGTAAAAGCAATATATTTTTAAGACAATGGAATGAAGATATAAATTTAAAGCAACATTGGGTTGGCACGAAAAATCAAAGGAGGACATAGTAATCAAGAACTGGAAATTCACGCAGTAGAGCATTCTGCAGAATATGTGGTAAGGCTAAGAAGTCCTTAAACTAGCATAGAAATAATAAAGTTAGTGGAATCAAATTCGTTATGAACAAGATAAATGTGTAGAATTTATTTGTCCACAAACTTCCATTAACACTGATCCACTTTCTCCAACGGTTCACCGTTGATTTAAAAGCCATTTTGAAGAATTCTTGTCCTTTTTCAGCAAGAAATTTCTTCACATTTTCATTCCAATCATTGATTTAAATATTTTACTTCTTAACAGGGGCGGCTCAAGAAATATTTTGTCCAAGCCTAGCGCCCTAGGCGAATTTTTATGAAACATAAGAGATCTTCAGTTTTAGGTGATCATCAGAAAATTTTATAGATGAACGGAAAAAACTTTAAGCGAGAGTATGAAAAACCTTTTATTTCTGAAATGAAGAAATATTGAAATTCCAAAGATGAAAGAGGAAAAGTATTTTTATTACTCAATAATCCACCAGCGCACCATTCAACATAATGTTTAAACCCGATTTTTGAATTATATATAGTAAAGCTTCTTCGACCAAAAGTCCCGTCTGCAATACAACCAATGAATCAAGGTGTAATAAAAACATTAAAGCTTTTATATCGAGACCAGCAGATAAAAAGAATGACGATAAAAATTGATTTAAAGAACTTTTACATAGAAGCAGAGAATTGGAATTTTGGAAATGTATTAACATTCAAAAAATCTTGGAATAAAATTTAAAATACCATTCATAAGTTCTAGTAATATAATACATATACTGTAGGTTTATTGGGTCATTATTTTGAAAGTTGATTTTCTCTGACCCCACGTGTTCTTATTTAAACAAATAAATCGAAACTCAACACTGAATAACTTTATTAAACTTCAATCAAAATTACAATTCGTCACTAGATTTGCAACTTTCTCTTCAATAAATATTGCTCGCTAAGGTAGACAACCCAGGGCAATCACCTTATCTGGCACAAGTTAAAATTTACTTTCAATTACTAGATTTCGTCTTCTGATCATTAACTGACTTATTCACTCAATTTCTCTCTTGTTTCTTCGACCAACTAGGGGCTTTTCTGTTTTTAAACTCTCTTTTTATACTTTTTCTGAGAGAGCAATTATCTACAGAATTTAGATAATTAGCTTTCAGGAATCTTGATTAAATATTTTGAGGGTTGTTAAATCAATTTAATTTGTTCGCCCCGGATTGGCGTTGGGTGAGTTCGCTTTCCTATCTTATCAGTCAGGTCTCAATGCGCTCCAGGTTCCATCAACGCTCGGGTTTCCCATTACGGATTAATTAACTTAAATTAATTTGTTTTTTCATTATAAATTTCCCTGTGAACTCCTTATTAAATTTTCATTATTATTTCTGGATTTGTCGTTCAATTTGGCGTTCAACCATACTCATTTCCCCGTTCAATATTGATTTTCGATATTTTGTAAGTTTTAATTAATTTTTGCAATTTTTACTGATTTTAACAATATTTGTTATATCTTCCTTATATATATATATATATTTGGTTTGAGTACCTACCCCAACAGATTCGTCAAATCTAAGTAGAAAAATTACTAAAAAATATCAATACGCAATTAATGTGATGAAGATGTCATTAAATGACAATGCAAAAAATTTTGGATTCCAAATTTAAAATTTTGAGAAAATAATGGAGACAGTATCTGGCCTAACCCTAGAAAATGAGCAAAAGGACATGAAAGTAATTGCTGACGAAGAGAAATTTGGTCCTACACATTTTGGAACGTTTCAATGATTAGATGTATGAAGTGGTTTTGAAAGAATGTGACTCAAATCTCAATACAAATTATATTTCCTAAAGATGTACGTGATTTGGCAGCTTCGAAAAGGATAGCTATCTTGAAACAAAAATCAATACTTGAATTTCTCACAAACAATAATCGTCTTTATTGAAATGAATAATGTGAACCAATAAATAATATTTCAATACAAAATATTCATACTGCTTATGTTCATAGATTTTCATTTTTAATTAAAATTATTTGTCCTTGTCTCGGTTATCCATTTCAATCCCAGTTTAGTCCGGATAATTGATGTTTAACTGTATTTCAAGTTTTAATAATTTTGTAGTGGTTGTTTGTGTGTGTGCATATTAAATTTTCATTCGCTCATTCGCTCTTTTACAGTTTTAATGATTTTGCCACCATTTTTTGGTACTTTAAGTTAAAGTTAGCTTTAAAGATCTTGTGTTTCTATTAAATTGTTCAATTTTGGAATTCGATAGAAAATTATTTATGAAAATAAGTCTATATTTATTTCATAGTAAATTAAAGTTACAAAATTTTTATTTTATAAAAATTTAATTTCTCATCATTTCAATTTTTGAGAAGCCTTTTTGAGTAAAGTCTTAGGTTATTGCTGTCTAGAAATATTTGAAATTCTATTATATTGGTTATTTTTCATTAAATTAATTTTTTTAATATTTAAGTGTGTTCAGAGAAGAGAATATAAAAATATTATATAAATTTTTATGTGCACTGCAATATTTTAAATAATTTATTTAAATAAAGTTTTGATGATTAAATAAAGTGCAACGATTAATTTTAATAATAGTTTATTTATTCTTTTATTATTTATCTATTTGTCTTCACCGTTTTCATTCAATAATGTACTTAATGTTGTGTGTTTGAACTTGGTTGGCAGCGGTTGATATTATGATCCGAAGACTTGAACCAGTTTTTCTCAAACGGTGTGCTGCGAGTCTTTTTTGCCAAAAAGTTAGTAATGAAAAAAATTTACAAATACTAAATCAAGCTTTTTACTATGAAAAAGTCGCTTCTGTGGATCAAAATTACAAAGAATTGTCTTTATTACATTATAAAATTCGCTTCTGTGGATCAAAATTACAAAGAATTGTCTTTATTACATTATAAAATTCTCTCGTATCATATTTAATTAGTAAAGACTAAAAATAGCTTTTTATATATCATTGGAAAATCAAAATAATTGTAAAAATTTTTGATTTTTGGGCAGGTGTGCCGAGAGGTTTTTAAAATTTTTTAGTGTGCCGCAAGCGAGAAAAGTTTGAGAAACACTGCTTGGACATTGGTGATCATCGCAATGCTCGTGTATTATTAATTATATATACTTTCAAAGGTTTCATTTGAATAAATCTGTTTCTCAGCAATTCCATTTGGTATCCGAACATTTTTTGGTTAAACACATGGTTTACAATTATCTATAAAGGTTTTAATTTCTTTATCAATATTCTTCAGCAAAATAATCTCTTAATAAGTAATGTTGTTTTGCAGACTTCCATACTTATTATGATAAAGTTCTAATATTTAAACTTTTTCTTTGTTGATAAATCTTTATTATACTGACATTGAAAATTTTGCCCTGGTCGTTATCAATCACCTTTATGTTTCTACGCTTTAAAGGTGATATATCTCACATTCCTCACAATTTTATCTACTGAGATAATGTACATTCTTATATAACTCCCCATATATATGGTCGTTCTGGAAATCGAAGATTTCTTATTCTTTGATCCATGTAAAATATTGAGATGTGTTGGGTTTTCAACTTCTTAACTAAGTGCTTTGAAGTCAGTAGTTAGTAGCCCTCTGCAGTAGACCTCCAGAGGCCTACATGATATTTGTTCACACTGTAGTGAGGGATTTCTTTGAACCAAAGGATTTTTTGTACAAAATCCGGTCCTCACTAAAAAAATATTTTAAAAGTTATTAATTAAAAATTTATTATTTTAATTTACTTTACTTAATTTTTAATTATTACGATAATTTACTTATTTACTTAATTTTTAAATATTACTTTACTTATTTCTTTTGGTAATCTTGTGCTAATTTTAGGTGTTTTCTATTGGTTGTTTTATCTCTTTTGGATCATTTTGTCTTCGATCTTTCTGAAATAATTCTCCTTTATCATTTCTTGCTCATCTGCATCTTTAATCGATTGATTTTGGCTCTAAATATTTTAGGGCTTAAGAAATAATTTTTGATGCTAGATTGTTCATGAAAATTTTTAAAATAATACTTTTGTCATCAAATTTCAATTTATTTGCTTCACTTTTGATTCTAGTAGCGAATCTCTGAATTTTCTTGTACTATATTCATTAATTTTCGAATTTTCTTAATCCTGGTAGTTTTTTCTGAACATATTTTTTTTATTGAAAAAAAATTCCAAATTTCTAGTTTTATCCTCTTTTATACATTCCATTTCATTGAGTATCTTTTCATAGAAAGTTCTTTTGACGAAATCAATATTCAAATCTTCTTACACAGTGTTGATTCTAGGTTCAAGAATTTTTTAATATTCTTTAAATGATCTTCAATTGACCCATATTTTCAAAATTTTGCAACTTTTTCTTGCAGTATAATTTTTGTCAGACATCCTGCTTTTGACGCCATGGAAAAGATAGTGTATATCAACAACTGGTTTATTCAAATACAAATTACTAATAAATATGCGAAGATATTTCAACAAGGTTACATTATGTTTGCCAACTTTTCTTACATACGTCATTGCTCTAAATATGTTAACATATGATGTCAAGGTCAATCACATGTTTGACATCATATATTACAAACTAAAAGAGTAAAATCAGAATATGTTAGATAAATTAATAAAAGTTCCTACGATTTTTAAAAGAATTAAAATATCAAAAATACAGTCGATACATTAGAAAAAATTTAAATGATGTTTTGAAAATGCACCAAAATAGTAATAGATTTATAAATTATAAGTTGAAAAGAAAAAAAATGTGAATACTCGGCAGTGAAACCCGCTCCTCAGTTCTCTAAATTTTTAAGTTAGAATATCGAATATTTATTTACTTTTTTATGTAATGCACAAAAAAGTTATTTTTTCTATATTGTATGTATGGATTGTTGTTATATTAAATAATTAATAAATTAGATTTCAATATTATTTGAATCATAATTTTTAAAAGAATGAAATGATTTTATTAAAAAATTATTAAATTTGTTTAAAAATCCTTAATTTCTATAGTTATATTATCCTACCTGATGATGACAGGAAACTGTCGAAATATATCTGAAACCAATGTTTAACTGGCACTTTCTTATTATTTTAATTAATTTACGGTTGTTAATTACGGTTATCAATATCGTTTTGCTACAAACTGATTATCGGTTGTAGAAATCCGATTTTTAACTGATTATCTTTTCCTAATTTGTTTCATAGAATCGTATATGAAATTTATTTTATAGAGTCAATATAATTCTAGTTACCTTATGTGTTATGATTCTTATAATTCATAATATACGAATACGCAAGGCACTGTCAACACCAAATTGTTTACCTTTAACTTAGAGATTTAAATAGATTTTAAAGTTTATGTATTTAAGCTATTTTAGAAATGGTTTAAAAGTTATTTTTTAATTTAAAGTAAACTTTAAGGCTTGGATTTTAAGCTCTAAAATATTACTTTTTCTCAAAATTTTCCATTATAAATTATTTATAATTAATTTTTACAGAATATTTAGATATTAATTAATAAAAATTTGGATTTATTTCGATACATCGTGAGTTCTATTATTTTTAAATTGATTAATTGGCATATAATTTATTAATCTTCAAAAAAATCTTTTTTTACATTTAGGGGGAAATGGTGAAGTGTTCAAAATAGTTTCCCAAATTTTTATAATCATCATTTTGAGCTCACTTTTCAGAGCTCCATTGACTAAATCAAATCTTTTTTCGAGGAATATATTAGTTTTTAAATTTAGATTAATAACATTTACGATTTCCTAGTCTTTTTTCACAACATCAACATCGGACAGCAAAGTTGATAAAGAAATTTCAGGACAATGTTTAATACTTAAAACTATTAAAAACTATAATTAAAAGATGAATTCATGTAGGGTAGAATGATGATAAGTTATAATAGATTGAAACCAAAGTCGGGACAATATAACCATGCTAATGTATTAACTTATAGTAACAGACATATGTGGTGTGTAGGGAAATGAGTGATAGTGGTTCTTGAGAGTAACTGTGAGAATGTTGTAGCTAACTTTATTTAATTATTGTTGAGACGATGAACAGAAGAAAATCGGCCGCAGCGCACACTAATGAATCATGTGGAGTGGTCCCATTTCAACGTCAATTCATGGAATCGTGGGTACCGCGTTCAGGCACTCAAAACAAAGCAACAGATAATATGGATTTACTAAACCTCGTTAATAACTGAGACCTCACACTCCTCTCAATCTCGCCGACTCATTACACTTTAACAAAATATATTTATTTTATAATATCTGGGCTAATTTAGACATTCAAATTATATCAATAAACATACATTTTCATTGTATTGTCGGTAATACGAAGTAAATAAAAGTTATAATGCACTGGTGAACGGCTCCAGCATGCAAACGATGCCTATTGGGTCACATAATTTAGTGCGTGACAATTACGTGCTCGCAAAATAAAACAGTTGTTCATTTCAGTGAAAATTTGCTTTTTGGTTTCGTTTTGCATGCTTTGACTGCAGGATAATTATTGTAATATACCTGTACGGCAAAAAAATATTAAAACAACAACAGCCAGGTAATAACTCCTATTAAATTAAAAATGACTTTTAATTTAACAATTAAAAATAGATATTTTTAATTTCTCTTATTTTCAGTATAACTACAAAAAGAAGAATAGAGGACGAAAATAGAAAGTAAAGTACCTCTTCATAGTTTAAAATTTAAAATTATTCTGTTTAATTTGCGAAAGATCGTTGATGTATTTAAGGAATATAATGTTAAGAGGCATTACGAAACAAAACATAAATTATTTGAAGTTCGATAAAGAAGTGAAACAATCGAAGCTCAAGGAGTTTAAGTCGCAATTAAAGGCTCAATAAAAAATGTTTGGTGCAGCATTACAGCAACTTTCCAATATTTTTAAGTCTGTGGCAGCCAATGTGGTCGAAAACTACAGCTACCTGTTCAACCCATTTAGCTCTATTTACAGCTCATTGGTGTAACTTGATGCTCGTCTGATAAATCTATTTATAAGTTGTATGTTTAGTTTAATGAAATGATATATAATATATGTATACTGATGAATATTTCTTATTGTTCATTACTATGAAACTAACCATGGCTAAGTTTACCAAAACAACTTGGCTGTCATAGACTTAAGGCAAGCTATTCTATTTCATTTAGGATTGTTTAGATGTTGATAATACTTAATGTAAATAATAAAAATAAAGATATATTCTATTCATTAATTTCATAATTTTCAAGCCCAAATTTTTCTAATGATCATATAATTTTATTTTAACCCGAATTATCCAATATCTAAATTTAAAAATTCAATCTGAATTACCCCAATTTAAATTTAAAAATTTAAATACACCTCAAATCAGTATTTTCATGTCGCACGGAAAAGTCAAACTCTATTTTAACGGTTTAATTTTATTAAATAAATTTTTTGAATTTAATGACATTAAAAAGATAATTTAACTGTCAATTACTTTTCTGGTCGCAGATTGTTTTTAAAAACTTGTCAGCTTCCTTATCGGTATCCTTTTCATCATAACTTATTATATTCTCGACATGAGTTTTCAGAATCGAAAATTGCTTATATACATGATATGCATTCATTTGATAGGTACAGTTACCATGTAGATCCATTATTAAATTCAATTCAGCTTCATTATCTATCAGCTTGATTAATTAGATATAGCTTATATGAGGAGCAAAAGCAATCTTCATTGATGTTTATTTTCATCTGAATCAAAATAGTAAACTAAAGCCACAGTTGTTGTTGAGAACCAAATTGGTCCTGAAAATTGTAGTAAAATACATTAATTTAAAGAAAAAAAGCAAATTTCAATAAAGACAGTTTGTTAATTTCTATTAAATTTAATCTCTAATAAATCATCGTAAGCATAAAATCTTTAATTCGAAATTAATCCAAATTGATTCAACCTAACCTTAACTCTATCGCACACACTACGACGCACACACTACGACGCACACTAAAAATACAAGCAAAAATGTCCTTGATTGGATGCACACAGTAAGTGCTTCATTGATTCAAAATAATGATATTGTATCAAATAAACAAAATAATTCTGTTCAGTCTTGATACAAAAAAAACAGAGAAGTTCGATAACAATTTAATTCTTAAAAACAGTTTTAATTATAAAGAAATAAATTCAAAAAATTTGATGCCGAAATAATAACTTAAACATTATAAAGATAAAATTGTCATTTCTACAATAAAAACAATATCACAATTAAACTAAGCCGCTCATAATTAATGTAAATAAACCAAGTAAACAAGTTTTTAGACAAAAAAAGATTTCCTTAATAAAATATTAACTTATTAATTATTGGTAATTATTTATGAAATCTCTTTGCACTTTACAAAATTAATTATTCAAATTAAAAATTAATTTTTAATGAAATTTGTTAGAGTTGTGAAAGGTCTTTCAGTGCATCAAAATGTTTTGTTGAATGAAATTTAATTTCCCATCTATATTTACAAGCAGTAATGTGATAAAACTTTTTTCGGTTTGTCATTCAAAATATTTTTGAAAAGATTTTGAAAGCAATTAATGTAGTCAAAGTTGGACCGTGAACTTTGAGGGCCCCTGGGCTAACTTTCTTAGGCCACCAAATTAACCCAAGTTTGGTTAGTTGTTGTGGCTCATTGCCCATTTTGCGAAAAAAACTGTTCTTACCATTTTTTAATAAGAAAAATTATAATGCTACAGAAATTGAAGAACTCTTATGTTATTAAATGTAGCTAGGATATATATATATATACACTGTAGAGCCAAGGGGGCCCTGGGTTGCAGCCCATAAAGCCTATGCCTAAATCCGCCCCAGAATGTAGTGGAACTTTGATATATTATAGCCATATATCATAGACATAATTTCGATGAGTTCCCGATGATCAAGATTTTTAAATTCTCGGATCGCTGTCATATGAATATCCAAGAGAATTAAATCTTGAAATACCTGAGAAAATTAAAGATTTATTGGAATATCTTCCTATGGTAGAAGAGAAAATGTATCGACCAAATTCAAAGGTTCAAATGCTTATGCTAACACGGTATCCAAAGACTAATTATGTGTTATATTGGTGATTGCTAAAAATGTACTTGAAATTGGAAGTGAAAATTGTAAACATACATAGAGCTGTAAAATTTAAACAAGTTGCCATATTTAGAACATATTGCAACAAACACTAATCTGTGGGCAAAAACTCAAAATATCTTAGACAAGGATTATTAATAAATGTCCGGGGTCTGCTCCAAACCGGGTCCGACTGTAATAGCAATTTGAATATTTACATTGATACTATTAATGGAAATCTTTATATTCGGTGTCAGATTTTTCCATTTGATATTTAATTTAGCAATCATAAAGATTTAGTAAGATTAGGGTTTTTTTCTTTGAATGCTAATGTCACTCCACCTACTTGTAAATAAGCGACTTCCTAAATTATCAGAAGAAACGCTCAAGATTATTTTCCTAACTATAAACTTAACTATAACCTATATAAACTTATATATAACCTATAAACCTATGTAATTCGATATAACGGATCTGTTAATCTAGTCATATTTGATGCTAAATTAATGAAAACATTGGGATTAGATAAATTTACATATATCAATGTAGAAGAAAAAGTATTTGAAGGTATTCGAAAACCGAAATTAGATAAACTACATAATCAAAAGTTCATATATTCGAGTTATGGTCAATGACACATATGTTCCTCTTTTAAAATCTGTTTGGGTTGACAAACAAGAAGAGGATGAAGTTGTCAATATAAATATCGAGAATCCCATGTATTTACCAATATCGATATCATGCGTAAAAGTGAAAAAATTAACTATTTTGCTAAAGATTCACAAACTCATTGAACAATTCATTTTAGAAAATCTCGATGGTTAATTGAGATATATTTTCATTAAATAGCTCACCTCATAACATTTTATGAATAAACAGTATGATTCTGGATGGTTGAAATTAATAATCAGATTTGCATTAACCATTCTTAAACGTATTGATGGTTTCAGTAGTGAAAGAGCTCAAGATGTAATTATGGGTGATCAAAAGATTTTACCTGCATTTAACTCAAATGCTTTGGCTTGAAATCGCAGTAAATTTAGGGATTTGGGTATGGGTTTGATCCAAAGAAATTCCTATTTCAAGTTTTCAATTATGAATTTGTTTCTTGATTGAAAACTGACATAGATGATTTTTATGGATATTATAAAATTCAGATTAAAAAGTTCCCTCGATAATTTTACAAAATGAGCATAGGAAACAATTATTGTTAAGAATCACTCGTGTATAGTTTAGGCCCTAAACTTCAGAGCGTAATATTTCACAAAACTGTTTGGTTCAAATACTAATAAATAGAAGTGTATGTCTGATCTGTGTCGGTCAGTTGTTATTATGAATGGACAAAAAACATATTTTGAATTAGAAATAATCAGTTTTTTCAAACTTAATTCGATTTCTTTGGAACTTTTTTGAATATATTGATTTTCAAATAAATTTTGAAATGCCCCTAATTGAAAATTTAGAAAATTTCAATTCATTATCCTACAAAATTTGCCCTGCTTATTGTTCGAAGCCGATTGGTTAAATCAAATTGAAAAATTTAAACAATTAACTTTTTCATCGTTTATGGATCAATTACCGACTGATTTATGAATGGAAAAGCGGCATTCTTGGTAGGAAGAAAAAAAACAAATTAGAAAAATGATTTATTAAAATTAAATTATAATTCTTTTGTGATAAATTTTATATTCTCACCGCGCCTCGTAGACATTTTCTTCTCAGAGATATTTACTGAGTTTTATAAAGAATTTTTATTGATTATTTTATAATAATAATTGTTATCGATTCTAATTCAAATTATCAAATTTTGTCAGTAGTAAATTTTAAAAAAAGTATATTTTTATACGTAAAACACTTTAATAATATTTTATAGCATTAAGAAAAATATCATAGAAAGAATTGTAAGTAATACAACAAATTAATTTTATATTAAACCATTAATTTTGTAGTTTTCTATTTTTTCCCCAATCGTATTTTTTTATGTATATGTGTCGGATATATTGCGGTTATTTTCTATATAATTATATATTTTGTTTTATATGAACATACATATACATGAAACGCTTTTATATAAATCTGATCATACAATAATAATAATAATAATAATAATAATAATAATAATAATAATAATAATAATAATAATAATAATAATAATAATAATGATAATAATAATAATAATAATAATAATAATAATAATAATAATAATAATAATAATAATAATAATAATAATAATAATTTTATTATTTGTCCCAAATTTTTGTCACATCGTAAAAGAATAGTATAAGTCATGATTGGCTTTCTAAATGGCTGAAAAAAGCTTAATAGATTATTTTTCCTTGACCTAACATGTAGTTAATTTAATTATTTACTGTTATTTTTCTTTTATTATCATCTCTTTTTCGCCAAAAAGTTGAACCTTTTTTATTTATGATATTTATTTCTTTATATTTTTACCCAGTGTTTAATATGAAAATTTATTTATAAATACGCTTTGTTTCAAACTTCAAATAGAGTTCACATAATTTTAAAATTCCATTTAACTAAATTTCTTATGAGTTGAAAAATCCATTTTAAATTGTAAATTTTTTTTAATTGACAAATGAATAGAAAAATTTTAAGTATGTCAACACAACCCCTAGAGCAAAAGAAAATAACCGAACCTAACATGAAATTTATTATTTTAAAATATAAATAATTTGTTTGAAAAAATTATTTTAAAAGCATGACAACGCATGAAAAGTTAGATCATATTTCGGAAGCAAATATGAAATTGAAAAAGATATTTTTAAGAAATCGCTACATTTGAATCTGAAAATTAATGTGCAGAATGCAGTGAATACTTGTGTTCTAAATGTTTTTAAATAATTTTTTGAATATTGTATGTATTGATTGATGCTTGTTAAATTAATTAATTAATAAAATTTTTTAAATTTTTAAATTATTAAATTAAATTATAAATGTTATAAAATAAAATTATTAAAAATAATATATAATTTTAATTATGATTTTTAAAAAATGAAATGTTTTTATTAAATAATAAAAAAAAATTTTATAATTAATAAAATTAATAAATTTGTTTAAAATCCCGAATTTATATAGTTATTATATCCCACTTGATGATGACAGGAAAACTGTCGAAATATATCGTGAAAAGATTGTCGTTATCTTATAATTAAATTATTGTCATGTATGTTTAACTATTTATTTAATTAATAAATTGATTAAATAGTATGGTTTTAAAATAAACGCGTTATACCTTTTTAATGGATTCAATAAATACCAGAAGCTCTGTATATAATAATGTAATTTGAAAATATTAATAATTATGTGTAAATTTTATTATTTATACTGGCAATTAATTTATGTTTTTTTCTTTTACATTTGTTATTTAAGTTTGATTTAAATTTATATCTTATCACAAATCTCACAGAAACAAATTTACAAATAACTCAAAATTCTGTTTTTTTGATAAAATCTTTTATTGATTTAGTTGATGGAAAAATTTCTTCGTTCATTTAATTACAAATTTCGAAAATAATTTAAAAAATATTAGAGAAATATAAAATGCAAATTTTTATTTACAATATTATAATTGAAACAAAATCGAAATTAACCATATTTAATTTTGAAAACATGTTACAATTTTATTTATTTTTTAATTAAACCTCAACAAGTAATTGAATCAATAAAACAAAGACTCGTCATTTTCCTAAGAAAGATATGTGACGTGGAAATGTTATTTTTCTGGGGAAGGTCGTAGGAAGGAATTACAGAAAGTAATAAAACATTCCTAGTTAGTCAGCTGTTTATAAGTCAACATTCGGTAAATTAAAAACTACAGATGGAGCAATTGTCTTTACATTTTTACGGCAAGCAAATTTAGGATCCAGAATATCAAGTTGTGATACTGAGAAATGAAAGAAGGAAAAAATCAGCAGAAATATGGCAAAGTTGAAACAATCGCTGAAGGTATTGCTCAAGCCCTAGAGGAATACAATCTATGGAAATTAATCAAAATGATTGTTACTGATACAACAGCAGTCATCACCGGTAGGCAAAACAGGCGTTGTTGTCAAGCTGCAAGACAAGTTCCAATATAACGCATAAAATTCGGATATAAATCTATTGTAGAAAATGTAGTAAATTAATGAATTTTTGATAAAATCCGAAAGATTTATAGAAAATAATTCTACAATTTTGTTGGAATTTAAATTGGTAATTTTCGTTAATAAATATTTAATTACATACGCTTTCTTTTTTTACAAAAAAAAGTCACATAAACTCCAATTATACGACACAGTTCGACAGGTTTATTACATCATGAGGGAGGAAAGAAAAAACTATGTTTAAATTGCTTATTTTAACAATTTTAAACAAACATTTTTAAATATCTTAAAAAATCATAAACTATATATATTTAATTTATTTTAAAAACTTTCATATAAATAAAATATTGAAATTTAACTAAAAAGAATTCCCATGTCCCCTTTCGTAATAAAATTAATGCAGCGTAAGAAATATACTTTCCAAGAATTTGATACGTAAATGGAATGAATGAAAATTCATTACTTCCAGATGTAATTTCTCTCTAGAATTTGACCTAATGAAAACGATTAAAAATAATCTAAAATGATATTTTAATGAAAAAACATTCAGCTTTTATTCAAATTTTTGCATGATTTACACATTACAAAGGTACAAAAAAGATTCTTTTACAAACCTTTAAGGTACAAATTATTCTGATTAGCTGACGGATAACAATGACTCATCGGTTATTGGATGAATCAATGGTCATTTGATGCGTCATATGTCTTTGTGTGACATGGTATAACTCACACGTGTTCAAAGAGTACATGTAAAGTGAATAGCACGAGTCATTATTTTGTCATCATGATTTTCGGAAAAAGAGATTACTATCTTTTCAATGAGAATCGACATTAATTGATATTAAAAAAATAAAAATTGAATACTATAAGTAATCTAATAATTAAATTACCTAATTAATAATTATCGTGAATGGTTTGATGCGTGAGTGTATATTATTGCATGCCTGAAACATGTCTCATATTTCACGTTCATTATTGCATAATAGTCTTTGATCCTAAATAGATAAATATTTGAAATGTTATGTCATAAAATAGATATTAGAAAATTCTAGACTTTGATTTATTTAACGAACAGATTAGGAATATCCAAATTGCTGCAGTTTATTCCTCAGCCAGAAATATACCCAATTGACGAAGATCTTGAAGAAGAATTTGTCATGTCAATAAAAAATCTATTTTAATATAACTAGATGAAGAGCAAAGAAATGTCGTTTTCGAGCATATTTTGAATAGAAAAGTAGAAAGAAAAATGATGAAACTCCATTTGAAAACCATTTGGAAGAAAGATTAAGAGGGCTTTTGAAACACAAATAAATCTAGCGGAAGATTTACAAAACACTTTGGGCTATTATAAAGCCAATTCAACTGTCGACGACTACATCAAGACTATAGAGAAAATATTGAGCGTGTAATGAGGCACAAAAAACAAGTAGTAAATTTACAGCATTTTTATTAAAATATTGTTTGGATTGTCAAGAACGCAGAAAATAAAAGAATTCAAAGAACTTTTAACATTGGAGAAAAAGTATAAGTTAAAATAGATTTACGAAAAAAAGATGACAATCGATAGAGGTTCCATCGAAATAACAAAGAAAATACATGAAAACAGTTTTGAAATATTAAATAATTCAGGTTCTACGATCATTCAGAATATTAAATAGTTAAAGCCTTTAAAAGCTGGGGGATATAAGTAATCTAATAATTAAATTACCTAATTAAAAATTATTGCGAATGGTTTGAAGCGTGTGTTGGGTAAACTGATTGTAAATCCCATCTATACATAATGTGACCAAAATGCGTCGGAACATAACAGACAGATACAACAGTAAGTAAAGTTAAACTAAAAATACGTCGAAACACCAAGTAATCACAACTAAAAGAATTTACACAATACCAAAATGATAAACAAAAAATTAAAGTAACTGAAATATGAAATATTCTGTTTATTAATACCTTTAATATGCTCGATTTTAAAACATAGCAATTGCAATACAGTAGGTGCAATACACATACATAATTCTGATTGTTCAATTTTTGTTATAAATATGTGATGCTCTTTAAAATTAGTCAAAACGAAAATAAGTGAAACAATGAAGAAAAATAAAGAAATAAATAAGGAAGATGATTTGCAACCTGTTCAATTATTTCATAATTATAAATGTATTTTCTTAAGAATGAAACAAAAATCAAGTCAAATCTGGCAAACCTATGCAAAACTTCATATACGTACCTGATGCCTGACTTGGCAATTGAAGATGTTAATATTTTGAAAAATATTTTAATGAAAATCAATAGTAATTTTTTAATGACTGTTATGGAAAGTCTTATGATGCTTTTTAAGAAATAAGTTTCAAAGAGAATGAAAGCTCAATATATAACAATAATTATTCAAGGTATCAAAGTGGATAGAAACAATATATTTTCTCCGATATGGGATTAGGACAAGCTTAGACTCGCGATTGGAATTTAATGTATTTTTAATAAATGTATTAACCAGATTTAATGGTTTTTCTTAACCAAGCAAATAAAAAAATTTCTATAATAATAAATAAATAATCACAATTTTCTTATTTTGCCCTTAAATTTAGCGCCTTGTTAACGATTTTCTATGCAGACAATAACATTTTCAGGTAAAAAATTACTTATTTTTCATAAAATTTGACAAAATTATTTGTATTTCTTTTGCCCTTAATTATTGCCCCTTACACACATACACACACCATTACTTTCAATTTCAGATACACAGATTTTTCTATCCTTCATGTATAAATACATCATAAACCACTGATATACGCTTCCTATAATATAAGAAAAAGATGAATAATCTTACATTATACAAACAAACAAACTCACTTTGATTTCACGCTGATGTACCTCATTGATAGTGCAATGAGATACGCCTTACACTATCGAAATCTAAGACGTGGTAGAAAAATTAAATACTTTATACAAACACAACACATACTAAAAATGCATGTAAACTTTCGATATATAGAAATGCGCCGCTGAGATGCGTTTCTATAATAACTTTATTTTAGACAATTTTGAGGGAAAAAATGGCTGAAAAGAATACAAAAATCTGAAAATTTATTTTATTTATACTTGGCGATTTTTCCCGAAATGTTTTAGAAAAATACATATTTCTGGTGATTACTTTAATTATTTAATTATAATTAAAAATATATCTGACTTACATTACATCGAGATAACTCCAAAATAATTCTAAAATAAATTTCATAAAATTCCTAAAAAAGGCTGAAAAGTAATTAAATATAAATTACAATACAAATGTTGACTAAAAGTAATATTTAAGAATTTGAATAATGATCTCATTATTATATAAAATCAAAATTCAAGCCTTAAAATTTACTTTAAATTAAAAATCTTGCCTGAAAGCCATTTGTAAAATGGCTAAAGTAAATTTCCTGAAAAATAAAATTCAATTAATGGTGCGTCACCAATTGTACACCACCATGATATAAACTGTAAGTGAGTGGTTTCTGGTGTAATAATAATAAAACATGTGCAAGACAAAAGCATGACTAACAAAGACATTTTCCAAAAAATAATTTAAAAATTTCAATAAAAGTATGACTAATCAATGTATTTGTTAAATGGACAGCCGAATTTTTAAAGTTTTTGTTTCAAAATATTGGGGCTGAGAAAAATCATTTAAAAAAGTATGTCATAAAATTTTTCTATAGTAATAAAAATTTTGCCGAATTTAGTTTAGCCGTTTCAGTTTAATGAATAAATAAATTATATTTTCAAATTCTTTATAAATGTTATTTTAGTCATTTTTTGAAAAAAAATAATTTTAGACTCGTTAAAATAGATTAAATTAAAGTTATGTAAATATTTAATTAATTTTTTTAATTAATTTATTTATTTCAATAGATAGATTAAAATTTGAATAAATAATAATTTATTAATTAAATATTTCAGGTTAAGGATAATTAATTGTTTTAATTACTGTTGATTGAATTCGAAATATCATACACGATTCCGTCATTAGCCGGAGGAAAAACAATTTACAATTTAAACACAAACAATTTATTTACAACCATTAAAACAATAAATTAATCAGAATGTTTATTGCTGTCCTTGATAAATGATAATGTCACAAACATAGAGTAACATTTTTTGTACAAAATTCTCCGAGCTGCAAATGAAATTCGAACGGCTTGTATAATCATTGTGACTAACTAATGTGATATGAATAACATTTGGAAAATCCTCGTGATTTCAGCACTTGATGAAAAGTTTTTCAGGGCTCAATTCACTTTGAATTTCCCGATTTACAATACAACCAATATTTGTTTGAATTGGTGGAATTTAACTGCCCATACAATTCAATTTCACGAGAATCGGATTTGATTTTCTTATTGAAGGTCACTTTTTCTATCAACTTTACAAAGCATTTCTTCCATGCTCCCACTGAATCTAAAGACAAAATCCAAATCGCACTGTTGATCCCGACAACTTGGTTCATGAAGAACTTCAATAGAAATACCGCGACAATCGCGTCTTTTCTTTTACTGAATTTTGTCGGAGCCTTCAACCAATAATGATAATTATAATATTGATAAAGCTCACAGCATATCATCGTTGCTATTGCTAAGATATAAATAATAGAAAACAGTCCCAGTCGGAAACCAATGGAAAGAATAAAAGTGATTTTCTGATGGTGACAAAGACTTTTATTGTTGAATTTTTTGGTGCGGTATCTAAAAAAGAAAAACCCAGATAAGAGAAAAATAAACCCGATAATCAGACAAATTAGTTGGGGAATTATTGAAAATGTCAGTAGTAAATCGGGAGTTTGTTCCCCGACTGAACACAATCCGAACAATTCGTCAGCGTCGACAGATCTCAATATCAAAACCGACACAGTCAACACTGATGTCATCAACCAGACAAACAAATGAAAAATACCCGAATTTTTAGCCAAACTCAACGCCGACACATTCAAAGCACAGAACAGAGTCCAACACAAGCACAACATTATCCACCACATGTGGGTGGCTGTGCTGAAGAAAAAATTCAACAGAAACGTTATTGCACAGTTTGTGTTTTCCAAGCCTTCTTGGATAAGGATTTTCTGCCCCGAAACCGGATCGAAATCGCACGAAACTTTCTCTCGGCCGAGAAATAAACGCAACAGAATCGAAATACTATAAATGTTATAAGAGAATGTCAGAAAAATTATCGGCTGCTCTGGATACCGAATGCGTCGATTGTGACAAAATGTTACACATGTAAATAATGTAGAAACGAACGTCAAACTCGTGATGACTTTCATCCAGATTTCTGCTATCGTTTTCGATTCTTTGGAAAAGAAATCGTTTTCCGAGCATTTCAGAGCACATCGGCCGGTTCGATTGATAAACACGTACTTTTCACCGTTTCGTATTTGTCTGCATTGGCCATGATATTGTTTGGGTTTATGAATATTGTTGCGCTGTTTGTTGGGATTAAGGTTTTGGATTTGGATTTTCCGAACCAAATTTTCCTCCTGGGTTGGATGCATGCATTGCATTTGATGAGAACTTTCTAACGGAAATCGAGAGCAATTCAATTTTTCTGGCCATGAAAGGTTGACTAGCTTCAATATCGGTTCACAATCGAATTGGACAGTTTCACAGACTTTTCGACACGGTCCTAGTTGGATTCCGGTATCATAATCACAGAACGGAACATAGACTGAACAAAGTAGGAAATTCAAATCCTTAGAGCAGCCGTTTGATAACAGGGAACGATACGTTTCAATAGGAATTTGAACTTCAGCCTCTTGATCTTGACTTAAACTCGTATAATTATAGAATTTATTTTGACATTGTCCAATTGAAATTGGTTTTGGTTTACATTTTTCATTTTCAATTGATTCCACTATGGAAATTATTATGAATAAACAAATATTCAATGATGACACTTTAATCATTTTTTATCCTCTAAATTTTATATTCAAACGGTCATTTAAATATGAAATATTAGTTTTCATATTTCGACCAATTAAAATCAACTTAATTTCTATTGGTTGATTTAAAATGAGAACAAGAAATAACTGTAGAGACCTAAAATCAATTTTTCAATTATCATTTTTAATGATTGGTGTTGATCGATAATTGGGTGAAATGCGTTGCGGCATAAAAATAAAAGTTTTCCCCATATTTATAGCTTGGAGGAATTCCCAAAATGAGATTTAGTAGCGATTATAATGCATTAATTTCATTAGAATAACTCGAATTAAGCACTGTGTATATGAGTTTGTCCTTTTATTATGATAATTGTTAATTAATAAACATTATTATTTTACAATATTATTATGCTACTTTCACTTTGTTTTGTTTTTGGGACATTAAATAATTAAAAAAATGCAAAAGTTTGTTTTAGAATTTTTATTATAAAAATAATAAAATTAAATGCAAAATATTTTTTAATTAAGTTGTGATCATTGAAACAACTGAAATTGTTAAAACGAAATAAAAAGAAAAATAGAAATAAAATCTGTAAAAGCCAATAAAAAAATTTAACGAACAAGACTATGAGGAATGTGTAAAATTTACTTAATTAAATTATTAATTTAAAGAAAAAATAGAGTTAACTCTCTAGTATTCAATACCGTCTCGAAACGCACCGTATATATTTTCTTATAAAAAGTACGTATGAAAAAAATTTGGTTTGAGATATCTCTTTCCAACTATCCGGCGACTAAATAAAGAACAATTTAAACAGTTTGGTCTAGTTATATAGTGTTTGATTTACCTTAGAAATCAGATTGTACTCACAATGGACGTAAATTCTATATTATGTTAAAATATTTTGACACTAGAGGGTTAAGCTGAATTTACAGACGTGACAGAATTACACAAATTTAGTGGTTCTCTCCCTTTTAATAGTCTCCCGTATCTATTTTTGTATATCATTGTTCTTTTTATATATTCTGTGTTAAATGCACTTTGTATGCCACAATATCTACAATAGTTGGTATTCATTATATTATTAAATATTGGGAAGATTCGAACGTTCAATTTCTACTTTTGAAATGTTTTTTCTGATTGTTTCTGTTTATAATAGATTACGATGTTCACATTTAAGAACAGCCTCGACAATTTTTATTATAACATTAAAATTATTTGAAATGAGCATCAAAAAGTACAAAAAGAATCTGTAAAATCCACAAATTTCTCTAACAAATGATAATTAAAGTCAAACGTCATTATGTTTCTATATTTGAGTTGAGATTTGAGATTTGCAAGATGCCAGTGGAGATTCTCTGACTTTAAATTTAATGGGATAGTGGGTTATGGAAAGTATTATGGAAATGAGAAAGTGATCGTCTTTGGTCTGTATACTCTAAATAAACATGAATTAGAGCAGTGATAGTCTGTAGAAGATTAAAAATTAATTTTAATTTTCAACTTTTTTTATTTGAAATGGTTAAATTATTTGAATTTTACTTATTTTAACATCCAATAATAAAAATCTAATTAAAACATAAATTAAATGCTGTCAATTGATATTGAAACAAATCATGATTATAAACTTATGGTATTCTCATAAAATATTTTTCGCTCTTGTTACTCATCCTTGTTATCCTTGTCATCCTTGTTACTCATCCTTTAAGTTAGTGGTTCGTGATTTTCAACAAAAACTTAGTTCCGGTCCGTCAAGTGCAGAACTCTAAGAACCACTGAATGAGAGTACTGTATTACTAGAAAAAGATTTTTGTCAATTTCAAACATAAATTACACAATGTATATGATAATAAAGCAGTGGTTCTCAATTAATATAAAAGCGTGGAACACCATTCATATGATTTATTTTACGCGGAACACTGACAAAAAAGTATTTGCCCACAATGAGTGACCAATCACAAATTACTATAAATCTGTCGTAAATGTAAACAATGCCTTCTTATAAGCAAAGAAAACACCACGCGCAACAATAACAAGCAATAAAAACACTTTTATATTTGTATGTTTATATATCTGTGTAACGGCTTTCTTATTGAAATACCTTATAAAAAGATTAATTGAGGTTTTTGATGATATATAAATGCAAATTAAATGTAAATTAAATGCAAATTTAAAGATAAAATGTCAATTTTTTCGCGGAACACGGGTTGAGAACCACTGCTATAGAGTATCGTAAAGAGGAATCTCATTAAATTTAATGCCAATCTCGTGTAAAATGCCAAATGATCCATGAAGAAACAAAGTTCTAAACTATGATACAAGAGATATTTTCATCGTAGGAAATTGATCCGTGAGAAATATTTTAAACTAATAACTAAATTGATAAAAACATTGAAATAATTTGATGTGGAATGGTGAAAATTTGGATTCCATTTGACAGATAGGCTGAAAGTATCATCGAAAACCACTAACTGTAATACCCTCAGGGTTTGAGCAAATTAATAGACCTTTCAAAAGGAAAATGGAATGAATTAGAAAATTAAACTCATAGGATCATCTATTCAAAAATGTGAAACTGTTGAAAAGGATATCTGGTAACGACATGATCCCTGAAAATATTGTTGAAATTTTCGATTCTATTTTTATAGACTTTTGTGACCTATTTAAAAACTGTAAAATGAGAAAACGTTTAGTGAAGAAATATCGCTGGATATGGCGGAACAAGATGTAAAAAACAGTTATTCATACAAAAATGGATTCTACGCTATGAAGCACCGAAGGTTACGTTTTATGGTGAAGGAAAATAGTAAAATAATTGATACACAAATCGAAATAAAAATCCAGTTTTCAAGACTCTTCCATTCTTCAGGAAATTTCCAATGATAATTTTACACAATCACAAATGTCCTCCATACTTTTGAATAAAACAGAAAATCAAAAAATTGAGTTGAAATTGAAATTATGGTAAATATTACTGACATGTGAAACGGTTTTGAGGAAGAATGGAATGATATTATAAAACAAAAGAGAATCGGGAAATGATTAGTGATAAAGTAAGATAAATGTATAGTGGAAAAGTGACTTCTATTTCTAAAAAAATAGTAAATAGAAGATTTGAAGTAGAGGACAAAGTTCTCACAGAAAGAGAATCAGCGAACAAATATGATAAAAATGAATATACAAGAACTATCATTGAGAGAAGACAGTACTGAAGTTATTGCATCAAATAAGGTAATGAGAAAGAGAAATGGGAAAGAGATTTCTGTGGTCAGAGATGATATAAAATACTTTAAAGTCAAATAGTGTAACCTCCCGCTTAAGTACGCAAAAAATGTGGTACCCATCCCAGCTAAGTACGCATCAAAAAATATAAAAAACTTGGATCAACATTTATTATGCAAAAAATTAAAGAAACCCGAGCAAAATTATTTTATAAAATGGAAAACAGATAAGATAAAAGTTAGCTATTAAATAAAAAGAAAAAAGACAGATTTACACTTTTAAGAATTTTTATTTAGAAGCATATCATAAAGTGTCAACTGCACATTTTTTTTGTTTTTATTTTTTGAAATAGATGCTATTTTCATAATTTTTTTTTGAAAGTTTTCAAAAGAGCATAGAAGATCNTTCCACGAGCCGTGTTAACGTCTTCGTTTGGTAAAAACATAGAAGTTTCATCTATAAAAGGGATTTTCGAATTACTAATAAAGAAAGTTATGAAAGTAGTATGTATGACATGTGTAAACTTACGCTGAGATGATTCACTTGCGTTAAAAAAAAATCAAATTTTATTTTAATTAACAAGCGTGCCGGTTAGGTCTGAAGGGGAGAGATTCTCACCCTTAAAGTTCTAAAATTCTTAATTTCTTCACTCTGAACGATAAGCCAAAGCTCAATCGTTAGTACGTTGGTATTTCTTTGGCATCCATTAGGTAGTCAATAATCATTGCAAAGCAAGGCCTGTAGGATCCATTCATATATTTAGGTTCGAGTCATCTGTTTCGCTTCATCTGTTTCGGAAGGCTCAGATACAGGTTTTTAGAGGTTTTCCAAAGTAGGTATCCGTCAAGGTAGTCAATGGCCTTTAGGATCCATTTGATTTTTCGGTTTGGAAATCTTTGGAGTCCCACAATCATATTGTCCTTTATTGGTTACAAGGCTGATTAGGAGAAGCTTTCACAATAGCATCTGTCTGATAAGTTTGTAGGAATTTTTAAGATCATCTGAGGTTATCAATACTTCATTACTTGAGTTATAATTATATGATAATTATGTGCAGACAAGATGTAACCAGTGATAGTCGCATACTGATATTTTTGTGTAGTATTTACCATAATACATCATATTTTTTAGTGCTTAGTGGGATAGATGTAAGAGAGAAGTCATGGGGGATTAAAATTTATGTACTCACCTCCCTATTAAGTACACACAGTACCTTCTGGTTCAATGTGCGTACTTAACCGGGAGCTTACTGTATATGTAATTAATATGTAATATATTATATCATAGTACCTAAGTGACAAATATGAATGTGACCTAGTTTTCAAATTATTACGTATGTAATTTATTCGTATCTGTATTGTATTTGTATTGCTCACAACTTAATTATGTTAAATATTCTTTGACCAGAGTAATTGAATATTATTTTTGGTAATAAATTTATTATTCAAACAGGTTCTTCTTACAATAATTAAAATAATATTTTTTGTTGTCTTTTGATTTTTTTTACTGAATTTATCTTCATTTAAATTCCAATGATAGATCAATGTTTTTTCCATTTAATACAAATATTTGGCACTGCCGTTTCCAATGTTATTGTTATCGTTTGAACGATATTAATAATTTATTTATAGGCAAATTTGCATTCATGCTTATAGTAAATATGCCTATTGAGCAATTGCGTTTGTAGGAAGAGAGTTATACAAAAACACAACTTTCTAATACCACACTTTAATGGATCACTGTCTTTTTATCGTTCGGTGGATTATTTAGCATTCCATTTTCATGTTTGCATTCAATACACCTGTCAAGATCTTTGGTGCAACACTAAGTTCAAAATTGAGTCTTATAATGGCATTGTCGCTAGACACTCATTTGTTAATTTCTTAATAACTCAGTACCTGTCTAATCTTGGCCCAATTCTGCTAAATTACTGGAATTAGAAGGAGATCAGGCTTCATTTCGTCACAATAAGGCTCTAACCAGCTCTTCTTAATCCAACTTTCAACCTCTTCCATAAATTCGCCCTCTGCGTTTGGTGGGACTTTATATTGAGATATTGATGCTTTCAAAGTCTCTGGGGGTTACCAATTCATTTTCACATTTATAACTTTTTAATCTTGAGCATTAGAATAGCATATGATCCTCTTTTCCACATTCCAAGAATTTTAATTAGGTGCCTCAAAGTAACGTATGCAGGATTGAGTGAATTTGCTTTATACGTTGTTGACTATGCTTTTGTTTGTGATTTTGGTTACGCAAATTTCATTCGTTGCAAAAGGAAATATTGATAAAATTCTGATTTATGAAATTTCATTTTTCTTCATTTAAATTTCGACCATAGATCAATGTTTTCCCTAATTACCACCAATTTTCGGAACTGCATTTTACAGGTGTTGAAAGGGTAGATGCCAAAAATTTGTATAAGTTGGGGAAAATTTAAAACCTCATTCAAACTAGCAAATATAGATAAATGGAATTCTAAATGAAAATAAATCAAAAGAAAGCAAAAAGAAAAAAATGATTTTAAATTTATTTTTAAAGTTATGTTGCATCAATTGAGGTGTAATTTCATTACTTTGATTTTACCCCCTTTACCAAAAAACTCTGTACTTCGGTAAAAACTTTAACATTCAATTGAAACGTGCTAATAACAAATGATATAGAAATTTCTGTGATTTCCTGGCAAAATTTTATTCTACTTTATAAAAGAGGAAAAATAATTGTCGAAGTTCATAAATCATTCCCAATCATATCACAATCCACAGAAACTAATTCATGGTGAACAATAAAGCGTCAATGAAAGAATTTTGGCACTGGATTCCAAAAGTATTTGTTTGTTTTTCTAATGTATTTTTTCATCTTGCGGCTTATATAAATATTGGCTCGATTTTGAGGAAATCGTCGAAATATTAATTATATATAATATAAATCTTATAATTCCAAAAATATTTTCCCAATTGTTAATAAAATCATTATAATTGCAGAAATAATACAATTCTAGAAATTTTATTAAATGTTTTAAAACAACAACATTTTTATGACCTTTGTTATTTAAAATTTCAATAAGCCTTATTATTATTATTATTATTATTATTATTATTATTATTATTATTATTATTATTATTATTATTATTATTATTATTATTATTATTATTATTATTATTATTATTATTATTATTATTATTATTATTATTATTATTATTATTATTATTATTATTATTATTATTATTATTATTATTATTATTATTATTATTATTATTATTAATATTATTGTTGTTATTACATCATATATTTTTTTCATAGTCAAATAAATTTTCTAAAATTAAAGAGATCTTTTAATAAAATGCATTTGATCAGTGAAAGTCAATCTTACGTCCATAATAATATCACTCACCTTAAATTTGATTATACAGTCATACCCCGGATAACGTCGGTCCACCATTATAGTCATACCCCACTGTAACGTTGCGTGGCTTCGCTGTAACGTTTTTTTTTTAATTCTCTTAATCTTTTAAATCTATTTAATTGCGAATTTTTTTCTTAATTATAATTGCTTCGTATAACGTTGTTTCGGTTAACATCGCGTTTTTCTGGAACCATTTAACAACGTTAACCGGGGTATGACTGTAAATTTATATAGTTTTACAATTAAATTAAATTCTATTTTAATTATTTTTTTTCTCATATCGAATTATCGTTGTCATAACCAGGAGAATTTAAATATTAAAAACTAAAAGAATTTAAAATGTCATAATGTAAAATATGAAAATTCAAAATTCAATAAATATTAAATAGGTAATCGATTATTAGAATTAAAAATTTAAAATGTAATGGAAAACCGCTAATCAGTAAATTAAAAAATATGTAAAATTTCAAAATAACAATTTGAAAATAGTTTTCTGAATTTGTATGCATAAATTTAAATAACGGCTGTTTGATAATTTTGCAATTTGTTTTAATTCTTCAAACTGATGAAGTCAGGATTGATTGATTGTAACAATTATTAGGCAAAAGTTCAAATCAATAATATAAATTTATTCTACATATATAATATAATTATATTATAATATATAGCTAGATTGTAAATTAATTATACCAATTTGCCTTTACTCTTAAAACTAGGCAAAATTTTGCTTTATCTGAATAGTAATGTAAATAATAATTATATTAATTACATACTCATTTACACATTTAATTTTTATTAATTTTCTTATATTTCTTTCTATATTTAATAACTTTGGCTCTACGTTTTGCGATTTCAATAATTTTTTTGACTTTTTTAAGGTTAAATTTTATTTTAATTTTCAATTTAATTTATTTTAATTTATGCATTATTCGTTGGAAAAAAATTGAAATATAAATATTACGTAAATATTATTATTTAAAATTAGGATTATTGTTTGAATAGAACTTAATTATTACACAATTAAAGTTCATTAAAACAAGAAATTAATTATTGCACATTTGGTATACATATATTATGGATTGTTGAGTAAAAGATAGTATTCAAATATTATTTAATTATTTTTTATTAATTAATAAAAATTTTGTTTTACTTCTTTTTTTCATTAAAAATGAAAAAAAAATCTTTTCTTTAATGGACTGATTAATTGAAAAATATTCATTTTTAATTTAAATATAATAATAAATCATTGCCGAGCTAATTTGACCTGATTTAGCCTCTGGGTAGAGATAATTGGAATTTCAGGAAATTTGAAAACATGAAAGATTTATTGTATAAATTCGCATACAAATCTGCAAATTCTAGAATTACCGTGCTAACATGTGAACTCAAAATAGATGAGTAACTGTCCATATTTTCATGAATTACTAATTTCACCATTTTTAACAGAAATAGAGCAAATAAATAAATTCTCTTGAAAAAAATGTCAACAAATCGCGAGATTTCTATAAATGACTTATGTATCTGGGTGAGCTGTAACCGGTGCTGAATCAACTGATTTGTAGAGTCTAAATGTAATGCTTTGTCATAGACAATAAGCTAAGGATGACAAACATTTTATTGTACATATTATCAATTCATTTTATCATTGTTTATTATTTTCTAATATTTTTTATTTATTTTTCAAGGAGGAAGTCTTGATAAATTTCAAACACAACATAAATCTTACATATTTGTGTGATTTGGACAGACCAGTATGCAAGATGTCCCAAGGGTAAAAAAATGTATTTAAATGTTTTAGGAGTATTGTAACTGGTCAATAAACAGAAATGATGTTGGAAGATGTAGAAATGGTTTCCTCTATAAATTCGACGATAGTTTTGAGATATCAATAATAATGTTTAGGCAATTACTGGAGAATCACAGTTCTAATAATATAAGACATCATTGTTATGAGGAGTGAGAAATATGAACCCCTTATCTGATATGGTAGGGAAATATATATTTTTCCAAGATTGAGATAATTCGTAATTTATATGATTTTCTCTTTCCATAATTTGATTGGCCAATTTTTTTAATGAGCGTATATATATAGTATTTATTAAAAAGCGTGACTATGGATCAGTAAATATATCGAAAAAAATATCGATATATTTACTGATTCATGGTGAAGCTTTTTAATAAATACTATGTCAATTGAAAAGAAATCATTAGTGAAAATTAAAAATAGTTCTTATTATATATATATATATATATATATATATATATATATATATATATATATATATATATATATATATATATATATATATATATATATATATATATATATATATATATATTACGTGTTTTATACACTTTTTATTTATTTAAATATATATTTATGAATAAAATAACGACAAACGAAAAAAAATACTAATTTAACAAAAAAAATTCATTATTTAACAAAAAAATCACAAAAAATTCATTTTAGTAAAACAAAAAGTGGCAAAATATATCATTAAACATATTTTTTAATCGCGTTAAATCAAATCAAATCGCGTAAAAACAGAACGAAATAATTTTTTTGAATCTCGTTAAATCAAATTCGCGTAAAAAAAGTTCGCGTAAAAACAGAATTAGGTGTATTTATATATTACATTATTATTGCATATATTAAAGATTCATAAGATTTTCAGTTACTTATACCCAAATTCATGGTTAGTTTCATCTAGGGCATGGTTGATTAATCGATTTTAGAGAAAAATGATTAACGATTATTGTGTTCAGTTTTTGAGTCGATTAATCGATTAATTTATTAATTTTTTTTTATATGTATTTTAAGTAAATAACTTCTGCATTTTAACAAAAATAAAAGTTTATTTCACTTCAAATTAAATTCAGTACATATATAGGTAAAAAATAAAATAATACATTATAAAATATTTAGTTTGTATTTTTTTCATTTAATAAATGTGCACGTAGGAAGCAGAGTTTATCCAACGTATCGTCGTTCAAGGATTTCCGGAGCTTTGTAACAAACAAACCAGCAGCACTAAAGCTTCTTTCCGCCTCCACTGATGATGGCCGCACGCTCAACAATCCATTATAAATTTTTGATAGTAAATCTGTTTTTATTTTACTGTGTTCGTAAACCATCATTTCCCTTTTTATATCTTGTAAACTATAGTTGAATGCAGCTGTTGAATTGGGTTTAGCAAGTTCTTTAGTTAAGAATTCCTGTAACTCGTCTGCTTTTGAATATTTTGCTCTTTTTTCAGATACAATTTCTATAACATCGTTTTCATCTTCGTAATCAGAATCAGCTTCGGATGGATTTTCTGTAAGCGGTATAAGTAACCTATTAGCAAAATCATTAGCGGTATTAGCGAGCTCATTTTGGGTTGGTTTTTTAAAAACAAAGTTTTCATCCGATACACTTTCTAAATATTTTATTGGGTCATCCAAATACAACAGTAATCCTTCAAGATTTGGGTTCCTTCTCTCATTAATTCTGGTAGTCATTGACGTGCAAAACTTTTGTGCCAGCACACTTGAGTGGGATTGCTCTTTTAATTTTGTCAATAAGAATTCAAAGATTTTTGTTGCGTGTATTAAGTTGCAATCTTTCCTGACCAGGGCCAAGGAGCTTACTTCAATTACTTCCAATGATTCGACAATATCCGAAATAACATTTAGTTCATAATTGGAAGGAAAAATTTGAACAACAGACAAATCATGTAAAACTGTTTTTATAACGTATTTCATTTCCAAGAATCGTTTAAGCATAGCCAGCAGCGAATTCCATCTTGTGGAGATTTCTATTTCCTACTTTAAATAAAATTCGCGGAAAATAGAAATAATAAAATTCGCGGAAAATAGAAATGACTCCTAATACTTTTGGGTGCAGGTGCAGGAAAACAATTGCCTTCCATATACGCAATTTTTAATTTTCTTGTTACAAATAAATACAAGCTACAAAAAAAACGATTAATCGAATTAGCTAGAAATTGTTCGATTAATCAAACCATATATAAATTTATCGATTAACCGATTAACCGATTAATCGAACCATGCCCTAGTTTCATCGACTAAGGATTCAAGTAATACTTTGATGTTCCAAACAATTTCTCAGCATTATTGACATCTTTCCACGAAAAGAAGGACATTAATAATAATCGCAATTTTGATGTTTTCCTTTATATTTTATATGCTTCTTTAAATGCATTTATTAGTTCTGTACATTTAGTTAATAGAGTAATGTTAAATTAGTTTTAATTATTCTAAAAGAACTTTCTGAATTTACAATAGTAAACATCAATGTACATTTTGTTAAAGTTAGAACTTTTAGGAAAAGTTCAATAAAATTGTTTAATAAATATGGCAATGTATCCGGCGCATAAATCATAACTTTTCCGTTCAAGTACAGTATTTTCACGCATATTTCTCTATAAACTTGTTAGTTTAAAAGTGTATCTTTACAGCATGCATATTGAGAATAATCAAGATGAAGATAAAAAAAATCTTAGTGTTATTATAAGGTTAATGTATAAAGAAATGAGTTTCAATGATAGATTCACGTTCTTAAGTTGCGATAAAGGCAGTACATTGAAAGATGAAGTCAATGATGATTCAAAATACAGAATAACGATATCAATTCAAGAGATGACAATTGTAGAAAAAACAATGTCCAATTTGGAAAATAAAAAATTAAAACTCTTTTGAAAAAGAGTTTATTATTATTTTTAACCAATGAGAAGTAAGAAAATGGAAATAAAAGAGAAGATCAAAGAGCATTTTGGAAAATAGAAGAAGCTAAATTCCATGAACTTAAAAATGGTTGAATTTTTTTTCATTTGTATTAAATATATTATTTGCAGCAAAAGACCTTAATTATAATTTAATTGTTTTAATATTATTATTATTGTTTAAAAAAATTAATTTCATTAAAATTTGCATAAAAAATTGAATCACTTTACTTTTTTTAATTTACTTTTCTAAAATATTATTTTATGACCAAATATGCCAGAGGCCTTTCTTTGCTTATAAGAAAGATCTTAGTGTTTTTAGCGAGAGATCACTCTTCATATTATTAAAACCATTTTGAACACATAACTTGTCATAAGCATTGTCATGACCAACAAAACTCTTTTATGTATTTTTGCTTCAAACAGTATGGGGGATATCTTTCTCATTGTCTTCATTAGTTCTCTTTCTTATTTCAAGGATTTGATACAATGTTTAAACAAACCAAATTTAATTTGAAGAGAAAGTAACAAGAGATCTATAGAATTGACTTCTAAGTTGTGAGGTATTTAAGTCTGTCTAACTTGCCATTCATTAGTGGCAGGCCCCGGAAGGGGGGGGGGGGTCATGGGGGTCTTTTGGCATGGGCCTCTTAATTTAGGGGGCCTCAAATAACACTATTTGATACACCAAACGATCCAAAAATTTATTTCGCACTTTTAGGTAGGGCAACAATTTTTTTCTAAGATAAAATATAATTTAACTATAGAATAGGAGGCCTTATTTTTTGGTGTTATTATATTTTCGCTTTTCCTGAGATTCTCATTTTTTTTCATTGCACTTACACAACTAACTGCCGATATGATTTCAAAATCTTAGAGAAAAAATATTAAAAATTAGTAGGCTTTTATTTCATTTTTTGTATATTTTTCATTATATAGGGGCCACATATAATGTCAGACCTGGGCCTCCAAAAGGCTCTAACAGGCACTGATTGGTGGTGAAGTGGTTTTTTCTGTCTCTGTTATCCCAGATAAAATAAAGAAACTTGGTATAGCCATGTTGTATACCTGAGCATTCCTATAATTTTGAGAAATGATTATAATAATTATATTTTCATGGTGAACTTGAATAAATTAATTACTGTTGGGTAATGCAATTAATAAATGATATAATATAAGCATTGAAGATGACTTTTTCATAGTCGAAAATTCTCATTTTTTATTAAAATTTGAAACTGGTAGCAAAAGCTTATTATTATAACATTTATTTATTATTTGATTTTTAATTGATATGGTTACCAGGAAATAATTTTGACTAAATCTACTTTTTTTTAAAATTCCTTTATAAAATATGAGCCGTTTATTTTGAAAGTGATCTAAGTCCACTTATGTTAAGCCACTTTCAAAATAAATTTTTTTTTTAATTTTTATTTTACAAAATTTTAGTGATTTTAAATATATTATTTATAGTTTACTTCAAAATGAAAATGTAACGTAAAAATGTAATTGTTTAAATAGGTAGCTTGATTTTTATGATAAATGTACTTAGGCCACTTTTAAAATAAACGCCTCATATATTGATGCATTATATTTTATCAAAAATTAAATTTAACTAAAAAATGGTTTAACTAAAAATCAGGAAAAATTTTTGTTTTATTAGTTTATTTTCCAAAATTAATACAGGGTTTTTCATCATATTTTGACATTTTGTCAATCAATTTTGACATTTTCTAATGAAAAACCAAAACATTAATAACGAAGACAGAAATCGCATTATACAAGCCTATATAAAAGGGCATAGTGCCTCGGATTTATCATCAATTTTGGGTTTTAAAAGAACCACTATTTATAGCATAATAAAAAAGTATAAAAACCATGAATCTATTGAAAAAAAGCAAAGGGGAGGTCAGCGGAGAAAAAGCTTGTCAGAGCAAGATAAAGAAGCAATCAGAGGATGGATTGATGAAAATTGCGCACTTACTTTAAAGCAAATAAAGTCGAAGATTGAGCTTGAGAGAGGTGTGGTAGTAAGTCAAAGCACGATTAATAGATGTATAGGTGGATTTGGTTATAGTATGAAGCGCATCAATATAATGCCGATAAAAAGGAATACCGTGGAAGTTATTGAACTTAGAGCCCAATATGCGAATCGTTTTATGGAATTATTGTCAACTATCGATGATTCTAAAATTTTTTTATCGATGAAGTCGGATTCAATGTTTCTATAAGATCACGAAGAGGAAGATCTTTGAAAAATAAACGTGCTGTTCAAAATGTTTCTTCTATAAGAGCACGAAATATATCTGTTTGCTGTGCCACCTTATTCTCCATTTCTTAACCCTATAGAGAACCTATTTTCAAAATGGAAACAATTTATACGTAGTTCGAGACCCGAAAATATTGAGAATGGTTCTTCCCTTATTTCATCTGATGATTGTAAAAATTATTTTAGGCATATGATAGGGTTTTTACCTTTTTGCATAAGAAATGAGCCGGTTATTGATGAATAAAAGTAGTATTTTTATTTACTTTCTCATTTTTTTTTAATTTTATTATTTTATTTATTAATTTATTTTTTAATTTAATTTTTAATTTAATTTTTAATTTTCTTCTAAAATTAACAAAATGTCAAAATTGATTGACAAAATGTCAAAATATGATGAAAAACCCTGTATTAAAAACCGGTTTACTCGAATTGATAAAGTTTTAGGAATCTGTACGAATCAGATGAATTACCCCGTATAACATTCTGTAATTCATTCGAATTGTTTTTATATTACAGATTTTCCCGGGTGATAAATTAGAGTAAATATTATGCAATTAAACAAAGAATAAATAATCATCCCAATTTGTCTAAAGGGGGAATAAGAGTTCTCTTTTGCGAAAAGAACTAAATCAAAGTAAAGTAAATTTACAAAAAGGTAATTGGAATAAAGTGTTTGAGTGAGAAAATTTATTTGTAATGGATTTATAATTTGGAAATAAGTGAAAAAAGTAGGAAACAGGAAATATGTTTCAACTTATTGTGCTTGGAATTAATAAATGAAAGGAAATTTGGTTTATTTTTCATTTTATCTTTTTATATTTTCTTTGTATTTGTGGAAATTGTCATTTAAAATAATTTGCATCCTAAATTAAGGACCTAAGAATCAATTGAAATTTTGTTTTAATGAAATCTTTTAAAAATAATTGTTATTCAATTATCAAATTTAGAATTATTTCGAGTTGTTTTAGTTCAGATCCGTTGATTTCCTCTTTTAATGTGTAAATTTTGAAGCTTTTATGTTAATGAAATCTGTTTTTTATTATTCATGAAATGTTTATTAGTGTAAAAATTAATTATAACATTTGAAAGAAATATAGAGTATTTTAAGAGTCTTAAACTTGTATTTGGGAGGAAAACCAAAAGAAATATAGACTGAATTGTCAGATGTGCCGCTGTGGACGGGATTGTCCAGAGTTCGACAAAAATTTATTTAGCTTGACAGTCCCTCTGAAAATCCCGATTGAACAAAGGTTGTATGTATAAAATTTTCTTAATTCAATTTTAATTTTGAATTTCTAGTTAAATAGAGCATACAGTATGAATCATATACTAGATTGCTACCATTAAGGTATACTAGGCTGTGTGTCAAACATTGATTAAAAATTTTATATTGTAACAGCTATTTTTTAAAAAAAAGTTACAGTCATACTCTGGTTAACGTTGTTAAATTGTTCCAGGAAAACTCAACGTTAACCGAAACAAAGATATACAAAGCATACAAGTATCCTAATATAAAAAGTTACTGCTATTATAGCAATTTTGTAGCGACGAAAATTTACATAATTAAGGAAAAACTTTGCTTAGAGTTATGGATAAAGGTTTACATAGAAAAGTGTTAGCGGGGGTATGACTGAAATATGAAATTTAATATAAATATATTTTACTATTTAAGATATTATTTTGTATAATATTTTATATATTTGTATTTCGATTTTTAAAACTTTTTCTGCTGAATTGATAACGGGAAGGAATCTTTTCCCATTTTTATCTTTAGATCAGCTAATACTGTGAGAAGTGATTCCGGATATCTAAATCTATGATTCTTGAAATCTTCAAACTTTTGATTTGAAGGAAATTTTGCATCTATAAAGCTATTTTTGAGGGAACGAGAGTGAAGCTTTTGAAAGCATATATAAGAGTTACAATTAGTATTTCAATCGTCCATTTTTAATTTAAATTATTTTTTAAAAATAAAAATATGTTGATAATTCATTTTTTAGATCAAAATGTTTTTACAAAATAATTTTGGAATTTAAATGTACTTAATTGTACTGTTTTATTTTAAAATATTGTTAATTTTTAAATTTAAATTAAAAAGTTGAATCTCAATTAAATATTTAATTATACAAATTGCAATTTGAAGATATTTCAAACGCTTTAGTACACTCTACAAAAAAAGAAAAAGTGATACAACGGGAAAGAAATTACTACAATCATATAAAAAAATAATTCCGAAATATTTACCTGTGGAAAGCCTTTTATGAAACATTTAAATGTATGTTTAAATAATAATTTAATAAATCTTATCTTTTTGAAAATATTGTATTTATTATATCAACAACATCGATATATTTACTGATTGATAATCAAGCTTTTTAATGAATACAGTGTCAATTGTAAAGAAATCAATGACGAAATTTGAAAAAAGTTCTTATAATATTTTTGAAAATGAATCATAAATAACCTAAAATTCATAATAAGTATTAATTATTTTTAAAAATGTAAATTTCAAACAACCAACTTCCTATAATATGCGTCCTTGATGCACCTATTTTATGAGTGGCTGGTGTATGTGTCGTAGGCAAATGGTAATTTTAGGAAAATAACATTTGGCTAGGCAAAATACCAGCTTTAACTATTATTTCATTTCCATAATTTGTCCCCCTAGGGGTATGGGTCACAAGGGTACACGTACATTCAACACCACACACAATGTAGCAATGGAAATGAAATAATAGCTAAAGCTATTTGACCAGGCAAATGGCATTTGCCTAGCCAAATGTTATTTTCCTAAAATTACCATTTGCCTACAACATATGCACTGCATTGCAATCTCTTAAAATCACTTATAATTGAACAAAATAAACATCTGCTAAATCATTATAAGGTTCAAAATAGAGTAAAACATATAAATGAAGCATACAAACACAACAAACGAAATGCCTATAAGAAAGCGCACATATGTTTTTAAATATTATTTTTTAAAAACGGAATTTGGGAAATATTTCAGAACAACGGTTTCAACATCCTTTTTACGCATCCTGATTAATAGAAAATAATTTAGTTTAAAACAATTTATTTAATTATTTATAAATTTAACAAATAAATTACTTACATTTTGTCATAAAATAAGATATATAAAATTATTTAAAATGTCAAAACTCAAAAGAAACTTGATAGAAACATTACTGATTTTTATTTTTATGTAAATTTGTAGGAACATAAGACTAATTGGTAAAATATTTGATCATTATTGGTTTCATCAATTTCTTCAAAAGTATATCGAGTAGATTTGAGAAGTTCCGACGTTTCCATTTATATTGGATTATCAAATTCCACGTCTTTGTACAAAGTGTATTTGGCGTTTTTGAGATTTTGCTTCACAATGCATTTCATTGAGAATCTTTGATTAATAACATTGTTAAGGAGAATATATGATATTTACAGAGTATTCTACTGATTGTCTATAATACTGATTGATTCTCATTTTTCGGATTCTGATTTACGATATTGACTTTCTGATGCTTGTTGAAATATTGAGGCTTCCTATTCTATTGTTAAACAAGTTTCAGTAGTTCATTTACGAATACATCTGTATGAACCCAAATCCTCTCTTCTCAATTCATCGAAAGTAATCCCTTTATTAATGCTAATTAATTGACCGTTCTTGTACCAAGCGTATCTGGTGATTGCGAATTTAGGAATAACATTATATTTCATTGAATACGACTCTCCTACTTTTGGGTTGATTGGCTATTCGATTGCGTTGGTGCAGTCCTTATTATCCGAGCTTGATTGTTAATTTTTCATGACGTATCCATTGACTGGATATTCTGTGATCCAACGACGATTAGGAGTATCAGCAGCAGCTTTACGAAATTTATTATTTGTAATGTACATTCGATATAGGAGTGAAGGATTGATTAAAAAGACTTGGAGATGTTTGAAAGAAAAGTGTATGTATACATGAATTTGAAAACAATGTTTTTTAATTTAATTCATTTAATAATATATTTATTACTTTGAAGGTCAGAGGCACAACAAAATCGTGTCAGCACGCACTAATATATTTTAGATCAATGAGTTGTATTAATGGGGTGCACCTGTCTGTAAATTATTATATTAATTAAATATTTTTAAATTTAATCGATAATATGGTATTTTTAATACAATGTTATTTATCTAATTTAGAAAAGTATTTCTTTTAGAACTTTTTTTAGAACTTTTAGAATATATTTGTTTAAATACATTCAAATACATTAAAATATATTCAATTTTACAAACCATTTTCAATTTGAATCTGCTATAAATAGAATATTTGGATATAATGTTCACGTAACACTTTTGGTGGTTGCATAGAAAATGCACCAAAACATAATTACCTCAAAAATGTGTGCTCATTCTTCATCATGATGTTTGTGGATAGAACTGGATGTATTTCGCGTTTGCCTCCTGATTTTGACTGTATGCCTCTAGTAAGTGTGTGTGCATTCATATAATTTCTAATTAATGAAGTTTCCCTGGACTCTGTTATCTAATAAATACAAACAAATTAATTTATAAAAACTAATCAATTTGACTAATTAACAAAATTCAAAGCTTGACAGATAGGTTGACAGATTGTTACCAGTCAGATTAACTAATTTAATATAGTTAAGATTCTGTTGTTTTTTGTGACGTGACAATTGAATTTGAAAGAATAAGTAATACGAGGGAGCCTTTTAAAAGAAAAACAAAACAAAGACAAATTTTACAATAAAGAAGATTATCATCAATTGTCAATATGTCAGATAAAAAGTTAGTAAAAAAAATAGAGCTAGTAATTATTGTAAAGCTGCATCAGCTTTGCAAATAGTGAGTTGTCCGTGTCAGTCGTACCGGTTTTACCTGACATCGACGTAATAAAGAGAAAAGTGAAGATTCGACATATAGTATTCTAAATTAAAACTTATGTTGTTTTGTTTGTTTAAAATAACTCTTTAAATAATCTAAAAACCTACAAATTGATGGATGCAAATACAATAACATTATTGCTAACTATTATACTTCAATATTTGCGAATCAAAAGCACTAAAATATTTATTTTGATATTTTACTTATTCGAAAAATCATTTTCATTTCCAAAATCCAGTAAAAATAAAACAAAAATAAGTTGACATTTAAAACAATTATTTGTATTATTTAAAACAAATTTTTATATTAAAAACTAAAAATAACCTAAAACAAATTCACAGAAGCCATTATTTATACGGTCAATGGCTGATCCAGTTATACATTTGCCCACAATAGATATAATTACAGAATTAGAGGCATCTTGAATGAGGAAATGAAAATAAATTTTTGTTTAATTGAAAAGGAGATTAACTCAAATTGGTTTTAATGTTAATTTGTTGTAAATATTCATTAAGGTTTCATTAAAGACTTAAAATGTTGGAAGTTCAGTGAATTTCTTTTCTGGACCCCATTGTTTGGTAATTTTTTTAAATAATTCAATCCAAGCTCCTCGGGAATCAAGAGACATGATCCAAACTACACTATAAATACCAACTACCTGATTCATAAACATCTTCATAAGGAATATTGTAAATTTGGGAAAGATTTCGTTTGTGATGTTGGGATTTTTGACCAACCAAGGCCCGTAATTCTTATATTGGTACGAATCACAACAAATGGATAACGATATTGTTACACAATAAATAAACGAAAACGTTTTAATCCTGAATTTCATGGGAGATAAATACATTAATTGTTCGTTCTGTTGATTCTGACAAATTAAAATATGAACTTTTCCGCGCAATTTATTGGACCGACCTTCATGAATTACAAAACCAATTATAAGAAAAATCAAACCCAAAATTAAACAACTTATTTTGGGAACAATAGAAAACAATAAAAGAAAATATGGAACCTGTTCCCCGACTGAACACAATCCGAACAATTCGTCAGCGTCGACAGATCTCAATATCAAAACCGACACAGTCAACACTGATGTCATCAACCAGACAAACAAATGAAAAATACCCGAATTTTTAGCCAAACTCAACGCCGACACATTCAAAGCACAGAACAGAGTCCAACACAAGCACAACATTATCCACCACATGTGGGTGGCTGTGCTGAAGAAAAAATTCAACAGAAACGTTATTGCACAGTTTGTGTTTTCCAAGCCTTCTTGGATAAGGATTTTCTGCCCCGAAACCGGATCGAAATCGCACGAAACTTTCTCTCGGCCGAGAAATAAACGCAACAGAATCGAAATACTATAAATGTTATAAGAGAATGTCAGAAAAATTATCGGCTGCTCTGGATACCGAATGCGTCGATTGTGACAAAATGTTACACATGTAAATAACGTAGAAACGAACGTCAAACTCGTGATGACTTTCATCCAGATTTCTGCTATCGTTTTCGATTCTTTGGAAAAGAAATCGTTTTCCGAGCATTTCAGAGCACATCGGCCGGTTCGATTGATAAACACGTACTTTTCGCCGTTTCGTATATGTCTGCATTGGCCATGATATTGTTTGGGTTTATGAATCTTGTTGCGCTGTTTGTTGGGATTAAGGTTTTGGATTTGGATTTTCCGAAGCAAATTTTCCTCCTGGGTTGGATGCATGCATTGCATTTGATGAGAACTTTCTAACGGAAATCGAGAGCAATTCAATTTTTCTGGCCATGAAAGGTTGACTAGCTTCAATATCGGTTCACAATCGAATTGAACTTTTTCACAGGTCTTGCGACAAGGTTCAAGTCGGATGTTCGTGCTGGAATCACAAAGTGGATTGTAGATCAAACAGAGGAGAGTGATTAATCTTTTGATGCATTTATGATTTTGAAAGGATTTGTAAATCATAATTTGCGTTTTAAATTTTAATAAATAGTCCTCGACGATTAGTTCTTTCGAAAGAGAAATGTCAAAGAAGTCGTTTCGACAATTGAGGTGCTTTTTTGATTTTTCCTCACATTTTCGGTTATTATACGAATGAATTTGTAATAGAAAAATGCCCAAAATAATTACAACGTGCCTGTGATGCATCTCGCAATTTTTAGAAAATATTATTGAAAGTATCTCATATCAATTGTAATAATTATTCCAACTCCTCATATAGCCAATAACATAAGACGACTTTATAATTGGTTGATTAATTTTCTAATTAAATTCTATTATTTAATTTAATTAATTTGAAATTTATTTTTGGAGCATATAAACAATAAATAATTTGAATGATAATTATAAGTAAATCAATAATCAAATTACTTAATTGATAATTATTATGAATGATTTTATGTGTATTATTGTACGTGTGAACCATGTATCAAAGAAAATAAAATCGACGAAGTGTGATATGAAAGGTTATTTTAGTGATTCAATAATTGACTCGTTGAACGGAAATAATATCAATTGGAATTCTCTGAGAACAAAAGTGAGAAGCAGTTGGCGACAGGGTTTGATCGTTTCTGATCTCAATGGACAAGTTCAATTTGGTTAACATAATTCTAAGATTATCATGAATTTCAACAGAACATAAAGATAAACATTTCATAAAATATTTTTCAAATGAATTAAAATGCCCGTTGAAGATATAATCAACAGGATCATCATCATTATCATATTAGTAGTTAAAGTTTGCAAATAAAAGGGAGTGAACAAATACATTTTAATTGTTATCAAAGCAAGCTTCTCGAATACAATTCAGGAAAGAAAAAACTAGATATTTTAAACAGCTTATTGAAATAAATTATGAAAAATCTTAAAAAGTCATAAACCAAGTCATATTTTATTAATTTTAACTGGATCAAATTAATATGGCTCATCGGTAAATCTATGAGTCATTGTGATGACTCATTGAGCTGATTCGGCGTGAGTCAGACTTCCGGCACCTTTTTCGCTGAATGATTTTATGTTTTGGTTTTTTGTCATATTTCTATTTCTGACATTTCAAATAGTCAATTACAATCAAATTAAAAGTACTAGTCGTACGCTAAAACGAGTGAATCATAACTCCGTGCTTTCTATGTTTTATTACCAGCGTCATTTATTTGCATATAAAGGATAGTACAGATACGTTCCGGCACCTTTTTTCCAGAAGAAAAGCACTGGTAGTTGAGATTTTTAAGTCCTAATACTGCAACTTTTCCCAGTAGAAAACATATTAATACATAGAGGATTATACTGCAAAATTCTTAATGCAAGAAACAATTCTGTTTTAAACATACACTTAATTTGATGTGACAATTTGTAGAGGATAATATTGAATGCCATGTTAATCGTAACTGTAATCGATTGTATTTGAATACCTTCGATATCATGTTGCGTCTCATTTACATTAGTGGGTTTCTTACACTCCCATTATTTTACATTTTCCTGATTTGAAAAATATAATTCAATATTTTCCACTTCTATTAACTATTTGCTGGGGTTTCTTATCATTTTAGACACGTCTGTTTTTCCTTTGTAATTTATATTTGACAACATATCTGATAAATATTTATAAAAAAACAGCCGTATATATACTATTTGGTATATGATTTCAATTAAATTATTAATATAAACAATACCAAAATATATTAAATTTGAAAATGGAATTGAGAAATAATACAGGTTATAAAATTGTGGAACCTAGTGGCATTGGAAAAATTTGTTTTTTTGCAAACTATTAAAATTGAAATTTGACAATATTTTTTGGCATCGTAGTGCCAATGAAGAACATGGGCTAACTAATCAAGTTTCAGTAAATTGAAAAATATAAAAATAGTCAAAGGATTCGATAAAAGTTGCTCAAGTAGATTACGAAAATGGGATCAGTCGTCCATGATATAAATCAAGAAGCTAGTAAAGAAAAAGACTTTAATAATTTATTCACCAAAACTAGTAGACATGTTGATGTTACAATTATTTTTATTACTCAAAATCTATTTCATCAAGGCAGAGCTCACCGAACCCATAATTTGAATACACAATATTTGGTTGTTTTCAAAAATCCGAGAGATACAACTGTTATCGATTTCCTTGCAAGACAAGCATATCCAAATAATCGTTATTTCCCTATAGGTCCATTTCAAGATGCAACCAATGGGTATCAAGATGATAAAAATAGCGATGAAGGATTTTCAGATGAAGACAGTTAATCTAAGAATTATATCGGTGAACTAATAAAATGTGATGACGATGATTGTACTTGTCAACAATAAATGTGATAACAATAAAAATGTAATTATTAAATGAAATTTTATAAATAACAAAGAGGCGCATAAACGAGAAAAATTAATTTAGTTAAATCAATCACAATTTCTATAGATTTTCTAGCATCTTCAGTTTTCAAGGTAACATTTCACTTTGAATGATCTAAATTAGAATATTATTTATATAAATTAATTATCAATTGTACCTCTACTGACCAGTGAAAATAATTTTCGTACTGGATGCCCGATTTCTCCAAAACTTTCTTAATATAAAGAAATCTGACAACTATTCTGCTTCATTTCATTTAACCATCAAATATCACATCGAATACGCTTGTAAAAGCATTTTTACTGTTCAAAATAGTTCTCTAGTTAAAGATTCAGTAAAAATCAAGAGATTGTAAACTTGACATGATAATATCTTGATCTTTTGGATCAATTATAATTTCATTCATTAGATTAATGATAAATTTTTCTTATATCATTTCAAAATAAATTAAAAAATTTTTTCGAGAATTTATATCAAATTTCTGACACTTATAAATTAAAATTATATTACAGTGTGCCAGACTCACAAAGACAACGCAATTCATGTGCATATTTAACAAAGACAACAGCAATTCATGTGCATATTTAACAAAGACAACGCGGCTTATTTGCAAGATTAATAAAGATATTAAAGCTCATTTTTAGTGAACTATTGATTTACGTGACTAGATTTCTCCATTGAAATGTTATAAAGCTCACAGGATTTTGACAAAAAGATAAAAAGAATTTCAATAAATTTACTTTAACAAAAAAAGAATACTTTGAAAAAAGAGACGAATTTTCGAAAGTTTTTCACTTTGACAAGCTGTAGAACAAAAACCATGAGTCATAACAAATAATATGACACATCATCTTGTAGTCTGACTCGTGCCCAATAAAATCAATGGCTCATTGCTTTTACAGATCCGGGATTGAAAAAGGGTCGACGATGGGGACTCCGTTATTTAAGATGAAAAACTCGTTTTCGCCTATAAAAAAATATTTCGATAGGTCTTTCATAAAATTCTGGGTTACACGGACTTGGAACAAGATGTTGTTGTGACGGACAGTAATGTTGCGCGTTTTCTTATTAATTAAAGTTGGGTTTTTGGGTTTGGGAGATTGATGGAAAAAGAAAGATATATCAACATAATAATTGAACATTTTTTATACATTTTATATAAATTTATTAAAGGAAAATGTCTTAATAAAAGTCTTAAGGACAATTATACATGTAATTTTTACTGTAATTTTAAAAATTACTATTAAAGAAAGAAGAACATTTACCTTTGTCACTTCTCACACCAATTGTAGGGACATAAAATTAATTTGAACAAAGAATTTATTGTAATTAACATTGTTGAAGAACTTGAACATCATCAGAGATATCATTGTGAATAAGATGAAGGTTTCTGTTTCCTGTATTTCTGACATGTTTGATCCATTGATTTTTACTCGATTTGATGATTCTTCAACTTCTTCAGTAGCAGCTTCAGTTGATTCAACTTCTGCAACTTCTTCGACTTCAGTGACAACTTCAGTGACTTCGTTAGACATGATTGAATTTGATGATTTTTTTTAAATTGAATTAGATGATGATTTTCGAAAAAAAGTGAAAGTAAAAGTTTATTTAAACAATTGTTTTTAATTTTTTGTTTTAATTTAATTAATTTAATAATATATTTTAATTCAATCATTAAATTGATAAAAGTGCTAGTCAGAGGCACTACACCTGGCTCAAGCGTTTTAATTCTAAAAATTATTAGCTTTTGGTAGCATTATATTTTAAACAATATTATTAATAAACATTAGATTGAAAAAAATAAAAATATATTTCAACTTTAAATATGGGGTTGATTTTTTTTAAAATGATCTCTTGAAATATTTGTAATTTTAGCCATTCGAATATTCGTTTTCTTCGATATATATCAATGGTTTTCCTTTCATCGTTAGGTAGGATAGAATAACTATAGAAATTATAGATTTTATAGATCTATTATTATTACTATAAATATTATTAGAAGTAGTTGAGTAGTGGGGATATTACCCTAATGGACACAGGCCTCCCACTGTTTTCATGTTTTATAGCCATTTTGCCCCTAAAAACGCACAAAAAAACACAAAAAGCCCTTAAAAACGCACATTTTTTATTTTCCTCATTTTGCAAGATTTAAAACATATGCGTTTAAGCCCGCAAAACTGTAAAAAAACATCGATAAAGATATGAAAAACGTATATCGGCCTGCGTCCATTAGGGTAATATCCCCACTACTTGGAGGAACGCAGGTCTCGAGGCTTGCGAATGCAACATGTGCTGGACTCGAAGCTTGCTGGTCTCGAAGCTTGGTGTTATAAAAAAAATAAAAAAATAAAAAAATGAAAAAAATAAAAAATAAAAAAATAAAAAATAAAAAAATAAAAAATAAAAAAATAAAAAAATAAAAATTTAAAAAAAATAGAAAACATAGGATCCAGTAAAAAAATTTATTCTAAAAATGAACTGTAATATTTGCAATAAAGTTTTTAAAAATAAAACAGGGTTAATGTCCCACTACAAGTCGAAGGCTCACTTACTAAAGAAAATAATCTTAATGACACAAATTCTAAACTCTGTCCTAAATGTAAAGGAAGATATCTGCATTCAGGATATAATAAACATTTTGAAAATTGTATCGGAAAACTTAGAGAAGTATTTACATGCCCTCATTGTAACTTTCAACAAAATGAATTCTATTATCAAAGACATTTAATAGGACACTTAAAAGAGAATCCAACACGAAGTCTACCTAATGAAAGAAACTCCGACGAAGAAGAATGCTTTTCAGAAGGAGAACCTGATCATGTTGAAAGAGAAAAATATAACTGGGATAATTTTAATCACATAGATGAATTTAAATTAAAAATTAATGCACCTGCAACCCCTGGAGAATACATAAAGAGAAATAAAAAAAATATAAAAGATTCTTTCTGTGAAGCTTTAAAAAATTATAAAGCATCAAGGTATAATGTTATAAAATATAAAATCACAATCAAAGCAAAATACTGGAGAGGACCAGTAAGCCAAGAAGAAGCAGAACCCTTAGATGTTGAAATCCCAATGCCTTTTAAATATTTATTTTCAACTAGAGGATTTAATAAAACCATCAAAGAAATAATTCAAGCAGTAGAAGCAAACAAGAAGAGATTGAAAATGAATTAGGAGATTCAAACTTAGTATTCCATAGCTTCCAATCTTTAGTAATTGATTATTGGAGAGGATTACCACCTAATCCTAAATCCTATATTCCTACACCATTTAAATCTAGAAATATTATAAACGTACAGAATAAGGATAACAAATGTTTCATGTGGTCAATACTTGCACATTTACATCCTCAAGTTGATAACCCTCAAAGAGTTTCAAAATACAAAGAATATGAAAATGAATTAATATTCCCTCGTGAGTTCATGCATCCAATGAAACTAGAAGACATTGCAGAATTTGAAAGACTAAATAATCTTAAACTTAATATTTATGAACACGTTAAAGGATGGGGACATGGATACAGAGATATTATTCCAATTTATATTTCTGACTATGAAATACAGGGTAATGAAGTACAAGGAAGCGATAGGGAGATATATCTTTTAATCTTGGAAGATGAAAATAATCAACATTATGTTTTAATAAAAAACTTTCAAGCCTTTACATCACCAGAGAATCGAACTTGTGGAGGTGGACATGTAAAAGATGTCTTCATTATTCAACAACTAAAAACTCCATGATTAAGCATGCAAGATTTTGTGAAAAGGATTCACCAGCTTTAATTAGAATGCCTACAGATCCCAAGATGCATTTTAAAAACTTTTCAAATTTATTACAAACATTAGGAGTTGTCTACGGAGACTTTGAATCTATAAATTATAAACAAGATCTAGTCAATCAATATTTAAAAATAATAGAAAAAAATAAACTCATGGATGCATGGAAAGCCTCTAAACAAAAGGAGAAGCCAACAAGGTTAAAGGCCTTTCTAAGAAAAAATAATAAACCTAATAGTGTTAAAAAAACTAAACAATTACCATCTGCCTATAAATTATTATTTAAAAGTAATTATCCCGAAGTCATGGAATCTAGAGAATATGCATTTCAAGGAACCTCAGAAGATGTCTTGGATCATTTTACTACAAGTATAAATCTCCTAGAACATGACATATTTGAAGCATTAAAAACAAAGTATCCTAAAAATATTTCATATCAACAATTGGAAGAATATAAAAATACTTCCAACTGCTGGATGTGCAAACAAGAGTTTGTGGACCCCAGTGATGAGGAATCAGATTATGGGGAATACGATGATGAAGAATCCAATCCTGAAAATAATTATAAAGAATCTGATAAAGTCCTCGATCATGACCATTTAAAAAGTGATAATAATTATCGAGGAGCAGCCCATAGAGGTTGCAATCTTAAATGTCATACACCCAAATTTGTGCCAGTTATATTTCATAATCTTTTTGGTTATGACATACATCTATTTATAAAACAATTAGCAGAAAATGCCCAAAACTCTTTCAAGGTTATAGGACTTACAAAAGAAAAATATAAATCACTTGAATATGGGAAATTAAAATTTATAGATTCCTTAAACTTTCTCCAAATGTCTTTAGATGGCATAGCAAAAACATTAAACCAGAAGATTTTAAAAATCACTCGAGAGTTCTTGGTAAAAAATAATATTCCAGAAGAAGAATACTCGACATGCTTGGCGAAAGGAATATATCCCTATGACTACATTGATTCATTTGAAAAATTAAAGGAAACATGTCTGCCAGAGAAAGAAGCCTTTTATTCAATACTTTCAAAATCTGGGATTACAGATCAAGAATATTCCCGAGCACAGAAAATGTTTAACCTGTTTGACTGTAAAACTTTAGGAGACTATACAAATATGTACCTATCCTTAGATGTTTACATCCTAGCAGATTGCTTTGAAGAATTTACAAACTCTTTTGTTCTTAAACCTTATAATTATATAACAGCTCCTTCTTTAGCTTGGGATACTATGTTATATACCATTTGGACTTCAGATCTTCCAGAGTCTGATAAAATTATAGATCTTTTAACCGACCAAGACATGTTTAATTTAATTAAAACAAACATTAGAGGAGGAGTATCCTCAGTAATGGGGAATAGAGAAATAAAAGCTAGAAATGCAATAACTAATAGTAGAATGCTTTCAAAGACCTCTGAGCCTTATATAAAACTTAATGATGAGGAACTAAAAGAAGTATTAGAAGGAATGAAGAATCCTATGTTTATACTTTATATAGATGCAACAGCTTTATATTCTGGTATAATGACTCAGTTTTTACCAATGAGTGACTTTCGTGAGATATACTCAGATATTGGATACCAGAATAGTTCCTTCCTAAAAGACCTTATTAATGAAATACTTGCAACCCCTAAAGATTCAGCAATAGGATACTTTATAGAATGTGACCTCGAATATCCTGAGGATATAAAAGCACAAACAAGACACTTCCCTTTAGCCCCTATAAGAAGAAAGATTAATGTCCAAGAACTTGCATCCTGGCAAATCACACAGGATAAACCACCAACAACAAAGCTTCTTTGTGATCAAACAGATCGAGAATATTATCTCTGTCACTATAGACTCCTGCAGTTTTATATACAAGGAATGAAAGTAAAAAAAGTTCATAGTGTTATAAGATTTAAACAGGCAGCATTCATGAAGCCCTTTATAGAGGAGAACATCCGTTGTAGAAACATTGCAAAAAGAGAAGGTAACCTTTTAAAAGACAATGGTTATAAACTTTTAAACAATTCAGTCTTTGGCAAGACCATGGAAAATGTGGACAAGTATACTCATATTGAACTCTTGACTAATAGCCCGAAGGACGTTGCCCGTTATAATCGTATGCTAGGAAAGCCTACATTTAAAAACGCACAGGTATTTTCTGAAAGTCTTTCTGCAATAGAACTACAGAATTTTGAGAAAACATATAATAAACCAATATTTATAGGCTTTGCAATTTTAGAACTTTCAAAATTACAAATGTATGAAACATATTATAACATCCTACAACCCATATATGGTCCTAATATAGCAATGCATGCAATGGATACGGATTCAATGTTTTTAACCATAAGAACTGAGGACCTTGAAAGAGACATAGCTGAAAATCCTATACTTTCAAATTTAATAAATTCATCCGGAGAGTTATTTTCGTTTAAAGATGAAAACCAAATACCCCAATAGAAAATGGAATATTTATTCGTGCTAAACAATATTCATACGAAACATTTACAAAACCTAAATTTGAAGAGCATACAATTATATTTAAAAATTCAACGGCTGAGTTTCCAATCACATTTAAATATCCTGTATTCCCTGAAGCCGAGGAACCTGTAAAGGATAACAGATGTAAAGGAATACAGAGATGCGTAGCCAGGAAACTTTCTCATCAAGATTATAAAGATTGTATAAAAGAAGGTCATAAAGATAAAATTGATGAAGTACATCAACTTAAAAGTGAAAAAGCATGATGTTTACTTGATAGAATCCCAAAAAGTATCATTATCAAATTATGATGACAAAAGATTCATCTTGTCTGATATGAAAACAACTCTCCCAATTGGAAATGATTTAATTCCAATAATAAAAGTCTTGATAAAATAAATAAGTCTATGATTTAAATCTTACTGATCTTGATATTTATAGAGTTGAGATCATTTATCCCCCAAGGATTGGCAGACCTTATATTCTCAAGTTTTAATCCTATATGTTTAGAACTTAAATATTTTAATACTGATCCTGAATATATAAAAGGTCTAAGTGATAAAGAATTTAAAGATCATAAAGAGGTTCTAAAAACTAATTTCGAAAAGTTAACATCAGATTCTATCAAATGATTTTTTTCTTTTAAAAATGTCAACAATTAATTTAAGAGTGACAACATCAACCTTTTGAAGGGCAATAAATTTTTTTATGTATGATTCTTTAGCCACTTCTCTCGTTAATTTTTTTAGAATATTCATTAGTTATAACATTAGCACTTTTTAATCTATTAATATTATTTTTAATATCTTGTATTATTTGATTTGATTTCATTATTTCATCATCAGTTAAGATTCCATCTTCCAAAGCTTTTAATTGAAATAAAAATAATTTAGAGATTCCTAATTCTATGATAAACAAACTTCACGATATAAACTTTTCTTTTAGAAGTATAAGATAATGAAACTATTTCAGTCAAGAAACCATCAGCTACAGAAATACTTCCAAGTATTACAGGTGCTATTGTTAAAACTGGTAAAGTTATAGGTAAAATAACTGTTAATATTGCAGATGTAAATCCTAAAGAATAACCTATAATTTTTAAAACTGTATTCCCTTTATTCCATCTATTTTTAACCTTTTTATAATGCTTTAATAAATCTTGTAAATGTAAGGTTTCTGATTTAAATTCTTTTACTCTCATAATTTCAAGTTCTGTGGGAGCCGAGGCCTTGGAAGAATAATATCCTGATGATAATTCTGGATATATTTTTTCTTCTCTTACTTCCATTTTAATAATTAAAAAATAAGACTTTATTCTTCTGAGCACCATCTGGTACCAATACTCGGATATCAAAAGAAACTCTTGTTGAGAGGATATCTTTATACAATTCTCTCAATGCTTTACGAACTTCATCAACATCAACCTTTTTTTCATAAAATATTAAATCTATATATTGTACAAGTGTGCTTTTAAAATAATATTCTTACTTTTAACTTTATGTAGTCCATGTGAATGAGTATTAACATACCAATCTCCGTGTGGTAAATCATAACTAGTCATTATAACATCACCCTTTTCAAGCTTACTATTATAATCACATTTCACAAACCATTTCATTCTTTCATTATCATCATCAAACAAAAAGAAATAAGGATCAATAATCTTTACAACCATAAAAACACCCCATTCTTTACTGTTTGTTGTTATTGAACTTGGTTCTATAAAATGTTTATATGTATGGGGTAATAATGTTTTTATTCTGTTCTAATTCAGCAGCTCTTTTTCTAATACTATGTGTGGTGTTAATGTGTGTTCCATGAGACTCTAAATTTGAAATTCTTTATTAAATGATGTAATCATCTCATTTATTATATTATATATTGTATTAAATTTAGTATTCATAATTTGTTTATCTTTAGAGTTTAATATTGTAGTATTTAACTTTACAACTTGTTCAGTTAACAGACTTTGTAACTTGTCAAATTTATCATTAAATCGTTGTTCGATATTATTAAGCTTTGATTCCATTGAATCCATTTTTGTTGTTAATGAACTTTCAATTCTTGTTGTTGTTAAATCAGTATAATTTTTAACACCATCAACATATTTTTTATTAACTGCATCAGCTTCATCAGTTGGAAAAGATAATTCTTTTATCTTGTGTCCATTTAAAATTAAATCACCCTTCATTGAATCACCTCTTTCATTAATATATTTATTTTCTGTTAAAGTTAATATTTCTTCTGTATTAAACCCTGTTTTTATTGTTCCACCACCTCTATTACATGGAATATAAGAACTCATTTATTAATAATTTAAAATGACATGTGGAACTTCGTATTCAAACCTGTTTCAAATGTAAATACATTGAAATTTCTTCTCCATTAAAATCAATCAATTCTCCTTCTTGATTAAGAATTTTAAAATTAATATCCATTATATATTTTCTACATAAAGGTAAATAATTTGGAGGATTCATTCTTTCAACTATTTTATATCCCATAGGAACTGTGTTTGAGGGAAAGGAATATAAAACATTTGTTTGTTTACCATTATTATAAGAACCTGTTATACAATCACAATGAATATTTATTGTGTTTGTATTTATTATTTTTATAATATTTTTCTGATGTTATATTCTCAACTTTAGGTATGTTATAATGACTCTGTGTAAATCCTAAAATTGTTCTAAAGAAACTATTATTTTGAAACCTAATTCCTATATTCTTTAAAGTCATTATACATTTGAAGTTGGTAAATCTATTTTAATTTCAATAGCTCCATTTGTTTTTTTAGAAAGTATATTATTTAAATCTTTTATCTCATAAGCCCCGGGTTCTATTATTATTATAATGTTATCCTCGAATTTTGGGGGGCTTACATAACTAAATGTGTTATTATCTTTAGTTATATTAAAAATAGTATTATAAGCACAAAACCATAATAGACCTAATTCATAATTTAAATTTTGATCTAATTTTATTGAATCTTGAAAGTTTATAGTAAAGTCTGATTCTTTTGAATTTATAGATAAAGTTCTTGAATATTTATCTGACATTATGTTTTACCATTTTTTTTTAAATTATCTTCCGGAAGATTGCGAAGCTCCATTTTCATAGAAGAGATTTTAAATCATTATAAATTTCTTGGATTAAGGAAGTGAAACCTTCTCCTTTAGATTTATTCAATCTATACAAAACATATAAGCTTAAAATACCACATATTTTAGTATTATTAGGTTGAACTTGTAAAGAATTAAAAGTGTAGTCCGAGAGATAGTCTTCAACTTCTTTAGTGGGTTTAATCCCAAAAGAATCAAAGTATATAGATTTATTATATATACAAACCCAATGAGATCCTTTTTCATTTGAATTTTGATAATTTATAATGATATTCTTTGGAGTGTCTTCTTCAGACTCGACAATTCATCATTCATTAATATTTTTATTTTTAAATTTAAATAATCTGCATAATCTTTAAATCAAAATTTGTTTTTGTATTTATTCCAAATGTTTTTAAAAAATCTAATATTGAAGGAGTCATTTTATATTTTATAACTTCGTATTTATAACTTCGTATACTTATTAAATTTATCTTTTGAAATTATTCCTTGTTTTAATAATTCTTTAGAAATCTTAAAATATCAGAATCTAAATTATTATGTCCTGCTTTTTTAGCTGCTAATAGTTTTTCTTAATTCAATAAAAAGATTGATTGGGTTTATCTCCTTACCCTTTCCCTGGCCCTGACCCTGGCCCTCTCCTTCTGTGACAATATAACCCCTTTCATTTTTATTTAAATATTTCTTTAAATCTTGAATATGTTTTGCTTTAGCACTACCATGTACTAATTCTATTAAATTTAAATATTTTTTAATTTCTAGAAGATCAACATTCTCTGAGGGATATCCACAAACTAATCCATAAAAATCATCTGTAAATTCAAAATCTAGGTGTTTAGTATTATAAACATTTTGTGAATGAATACGTGATTTATTTTCTGAATTTAAATATAACAGAAAGTCATGTTTATTAATTGTTATTATTTGATATCCTTCAACATTAATATTAAATGTAGGTTTAATTGTTTTACTTAAACTCACATTAATTTTAGGATCAAGTATAAGAGGTTTTATATTTAAATCTTCCAACCATGGTAATTCTTTTAAATCTTGTTTATCTTCCAACTCTTTAAATTTTAAAAACTTCTAACTCTTTTATAGCTTTAATTGTTGGCCCCTGTTGTTGTTGGATTACCTCATTTAATATTATAGATTCAGTTTGTTGAGTTGTATCTTTTTATTATATTTATCTTGTTCTGATTGTAATTTTTTTAAAAGTGCTAATCTTTCTTCATATACCATTTTAATGGTATTAAAAATGGTATCATTTTGGTAAAGGATCCGTTGGAAAGGGTTTCAAGTATAAACCTTTACCATTTTTAATTTTACAAAGACATCCATTTTTTAAAGATTTACATATTTTTTTTAAATCATCTTTATCTTTGAAGATAAAGATTCAGATGTAGAAATTTGATTTTTTAAAAAATCATTTAAACCACGACCTTTATAAGGATCAAGATAAAGACCTTTCCCTCCCTTCATTTTCTCGATTTCAGTTTGTAGTTTTTCTTTTTCTAGGTCTGTCTTTTGAGATTCTTTAGCTTTTTGAACTGTAGTTGCAATTCCTCCAGCTATTCCAGCAGCACCTGATAGTCCGGCAATGATTGCAGGTATTAAAGCTGCTAAAGGTAGAATACCTCCGGATTTGGAGGAACTCCCTATATGTTCTTTAACTTGTTCTTTACATGTTTTCCAATAAAATATTTTTTACCAGAGATTACTACTGATTTATTTTTATTTGAATTTATTAATTCTTGCAAAGATTCCTCTGTAGGGTTTTGTGTTGTCATTTTATAATAAATAAAAATGGATACTTGGAAACCAATTTTAAATAGACATAAATCTAAATTTAATAATAAAGTATTTCCTGATAATTTTAGATGCTTAATTATTGGATCTTCTGGATGTGGAAGAATGTTCTTCTTATGAGAATGTTATTAGAAGATGGTTTTTTGGATTATAATAATTTAATCTTTTATTCTACAACCATTAACCAACCGGAATTACAACTTTTGAAATGTGGATTTGAAAATAAATTAACTAAAAAAGCTATAATTGATATTTTTAAAATCAACATACATATCCCGAAGAGGTTTTTCATCCTTGTGATATGGTTGATTGGTAGAAGGAAAAGATTTTAGAATCAGATATTAGTAATAAAAATGATTATATAGGGGATGGAATCCAGATCTTATTCTCTAATAAACCTGAAGATGTTTTACATTGTGATTTACTTCCTAAAGATAAAAAGAATCTAGTTATATTTGATGATGTTGTTAACATGAAAAATCAAGAGATTCAAAAGAGTTACTTTACACGAGGAAGACATAATAATTGTAATGTTATTTATATATCTCAAACATATTATGCTTTAGATAAAAACTCTATAAGAAATAATTCCAATTGTTTTATATTTTTTAAATTAGACAAGCGTGATAAGAATATGATTTATAATGATTTATTTTCAAATGTTGAACCTGATAAGAATATGTTTGATATGTTTGTTGATAATCATTGGAGAGAAAAATATAATTATATTTATTTGGATAGAGAAGAAGCTGAAATATGGAAAAGTTTGTTTTAGGGCTTGTCGACTTAAAAATCTGTTTTCTGTAGTTCATTATTATAAAATCTACCTAATATTTTTTCATTATTAAATCAATGATGCTATATGTTATTGGAGTTGTATAATGTATTTTATTATAATAAAAATTTCATTTGTCCATTTTGCTGTGAATTCC
>CAUHTR010001769.1:0-35450 GCA_959609185.1 Schmidtea polychroa | reverse complement strand
TTTATTGAGCTTGTTGTATCTCCTGTGAAATTTAAACTTTTAACTCGAGTAGTCTACAGGGTAGAAATAACTGAAGCGGTTGACACAAATGAAAACAAAAAAAACACGCAACTGTCAAACTGACATTCAATTATAGGTTAGGGTAGAATACACATTCACTAAAACTTGCTAGTGAAGTTATATTTTCACCAGTAGAAATATATTTCCACTGGTGAAAACGTATTCGGATATGAATTCACTGAAACGTTAGTGAAAATATATTCTCACTGGTAATACAAATTCACTGTAACACTATAGCTTTCCAACCTTTTCATGCTTGTGACACACTTTTTAGACTTCCATCATTTTGCGACACAGCAAATCAGTTTTACCAGAAAACCAGACGTCATACAACTTACGCCATATGGTAAACCGTTATACAAGAGACAATGAAACATATTTAAATATAAATACCCAATTCCAACGATTAACTAATAAATAGGGCAAACAAGCGTTCTTGCAGCTAAAACACGACGGACTATATATGTGTATTGTATTTCAGTCTAACAATCGTTAAAAAGTTTATAAAATTAAGGGACTCTGGCTTTTCATTATGTTCACGCGACACACCTATGCAGCGCTGCCGACACATTAAATTTACAAAACTTTTGAATTTTTTTCCGCGACATTATATTTTAATTCCAATTTTCTCTATCGAATGATGAATAAATATCTCATTTTAGTAATTCTTTCTTTAAAACTGTTACAATATATTAAATATTAAAATTAATTTTAAATAAATAAAGATTGGTCAATTAATGCTCGAAGAATTTGTGTCAAATTAAAAAATAATAATTTCTTAAAATGTGAAAATTATCGATCAATGGTGAAGAGAGTGAAACAAATATTGTTCTTATTCATCAAATAAATATTTATTTCACTCATTAATTTCAGTATAATAAAAATTTTATTGAATTTTAGATTTTATGCACACAAGAAATTTTAAGCAAGCAAGGATATACTTTATCAGCCGAGGAAGAAGCATTAAAATGCTCTTTAGATAAATTATGGAATCAAATTATTGGCCCTTATGGTGTAAAAAGTCGTCTACAAGAAATTCTTAGTGCTCCTAAAGCCATTTGTGGAAGTACAAAAATCAATTCCAGATTGTCATACAATAATTTGAGTAATGAATCAATGGAAGAATTGAAAGAAGTAATTTTTTTATTTACTATTTTATTAATGATGATTTATTATTTAGTATTTCGTCGAAAGGCAAAAATCTATCAAGGAAATGATGTCGTTGATTCGTGAAGATATTTCGTGTTTGAATGTTATTGAAAATATGTAATTAATAAAAAAATTCTATTTTTCTTTTGTTATTACCAATAAAAAAGAGGTTCACTATACTTGCTAAATTTTCTTTTTTATGTAGCCTACTACATTTTTAATCAATTTATAATTTAAGAATTACAAAATATTTAATTTTTCTGAAGTGGCTACGAGCAGTGGTGTATTGTGTTTGGGGTGAAATATGTTTATTAATAGAGAATTTTTTCTTGTTTCTTTTCCTTTTTAAATCAAATAAACGTGTTCTGTGTTGGCTATTCTACATACAATACTACTAAACTATAAATTTCAACAAAAGTGCGAATGCGGAAGTTCGAATCCCGTCAATGACTATTTCAAATCGAATTCCGCCAGTAACCAGTTAGTTTGTTCCAGTAGCGTTGTTGTTTAGGTTGTGTTATTGTGTGTAATGCCCAAGTTTTTTGGTAGTTTGTGGTTTCCATTTCAATTGTAAATTATAAGATAGTTTAATTATTTTTTAATGGATTAAATATAATGCATGTTTATTTTAATTATAGCAGTAATATTTCGAAAAATCTACAATAAAAATTAATTTTTTATATTAAAAATTTAAATTGAGCGAAAAACGTAAATAATCTACTGGACAATTTCTTTGGAAAAAAACTTAAAACTCAACCAGAAGAAAATGTGTAAGTGCTGGAAGCTAAAGAAAACAAATGGATATTACATCAACATCAATAGAAAATGTTCAAAAAGAACAAAATCCCTATTAATAAATTGGACTGCAGATATGTAGTTCGAAAAGAAAAAAAATTATGCGATTCCGGAAAATTAGGATGTCAGAGTTGTTCGGCTATTCAAAATTTAGGAACTTTAAAGACACAGGGAGTAAGTATCTCAAAAGAATGGAGAGATACTTAGATATCAGCTTATGGATAGGACAAAGCCGCACAACTAACTTTGCGAAAAAAATTTTACAAGCATTTTAAAAGTTTTTCACATATAACAGCTGAGAGAATCTTAAAGGAAGCAGACTAGCAAAAGCTTGCAATTATAGTTGATAAATCGAAAGATTCTGAAATTTGTAGCACCAGTAAACTTTTTAGAACTGCTTATTATATAGATAAACATGATCGTCCATATTCTGATCATTTTGATTTAATAAAACTTCAAGAAATGAATGGGTCACTGAGTTAGGAGTAATAATAGGATAGTTAGGACCAGTTGTCGGTAGATAAAGTAGGTTTATGCAATCTTATAGAAACCACGAATGGTTAAGATATCCGATAGTTCAGGATTAGAAATACAAACAGATCCCTGCTCAAATTTCTATGAGAAGTATGGAAACATGTTTATTAACTTTGGAATAAGGGCAGACCCCTAATCAAATTTTTTGAAAATTAAGTTACATTTTCACAAGAACCGCCGAAAATATGGAACGACATTTATCGACCGGGAAATAAATTATCGACAAATATTATAGAAACACATAATGATTTATAACAGAAAAATAAGAGCGCATTCCTGCACAACATTTTGAAAAGGAACAATGGAAAACATCCAGAAACGAGGACCATAGCTGAATAAAATAGAAAAGTAGAAAGTAGAAATAGAAAATGACTAATGACTTAAGACCTTCTATCAGCCGTCTAGAACCCGAAAAAAAATACAATGGGGAGTAGTTTCAGCAATAGCATTGTTTTATCACCTTTATGTACAGTACCAATATGGTCGTCGCCATGGGTACACAAATGGTTTAAAGTCATGGAGGTGCTTAGGAAAGAGTCGAGTGAATATCTATGATTACCCCTAACGTATTTAAAATTTAAAATGACACACCCCTAAGTGACCAATACTATCCAAATGCTGAGGTGTACATATAATAATTTCTCAAAAAGTCTGCAAACTCCACAAAGTCACCTCCATACTGAATGACAGGTAAATCTTGACAACTTGCAAAATTAATCATCTCGCCATTATTATTGGCCATCACGATTTTTTGGCTTCTCACATTGTACTTTTTCAGTTGAAAATCACAAAAATAAACAACAAAATTCAAACCTTCACCAAAATAGTTTCAATGGTTTCGATACCTTTAATGCTTTATTCGCTTTTTTCAATTGAATTAACAACTTTGAATCACAAATTTTTCAAATTCCTTTTTCGATTTTTATCACTGCACAATTTTATTAAAACGCTCAGTGTCTTTTCTGACTTTGATCACGTAAGGTTCACCAAAATAAATGTTGATTTTTAATTAACTAAATATTAACGTTGGTGTTTCTGATTGCACGTGTTCTGTAAAAACAATTAGCTAAGCAACACTCAACGTATATTTGTAATCGAATTCGTATAAACTACAATTTACAAAACTCCGAATATCGCAATACAATGCCTATTCTAACTATTCAATAAGTCTCGCTGTAACCTCTCTGGTTCTGCACGTTCTGCAACAATAATAACCCATTTCTGTACTCCTTGGACTTAACTTAATTATTTTATATCTCTTTCCACTAGTTCTATCTTCTATTTTTAATTTTTCCATTTTTGCCCTACTGTCAATTTCTTTTTCCTTACCTGAGGCAAAATGCTGATTGATTCTGAATTTTAGCTACCTTATACAGTTTAAATAATCGCCTTGATTACTGGTATTTCAACTAGATTGTCTCCTTTTGACAGCTTTGCCTCGCGTATTTTTTATCTTTTCACTTTTGAAATAAATAATTATTTGTCTCATCATGCGTCCCTCTTGCGATTGTGTTTTTTTTCGTCGATTCATTTTATATTTTTATGCGTTTTAAATGTGTTTCAAGTGCAACTGGTTGGTTTTATTCATTTATTACTTTTGTTTTACTTATTTTTAATTTTGTGTTTTTTTTACTTTTGTTTTAATTCATATTACAATTGATTTTAAATAATCTTGGTACGTTTTTAATGTTATATAGCAGGGGTGTGCACGCATGAGGTCCTCGAGAGCCAAATACAGTTTTTCCTATATTAGAAAGAGCCACAACATATTGTCATATTGTTTAAGTACAGCACACATGGAAGCCACACTGCTCATCAAAATAGGAATTGACGAAATCTATAAAAGTTTTGTGAGTAGTACAAACAACAGATTTTAAAGAAGTGAATATACCGATTAGGGTCGAATCAGGATTGAAGGTGATTATTTTATTAAAGTGCAAGTAACCAGACAACTGCAGAGAGACTTGTCGAGTAATTATAAAGTATATTATTTCTTACTGTAACAATTCGGGTATGTAATTTGTGAAATATAAATATAAATGTACGCTTGGAGTGTTGTCTTATTTTATAGAACCCGACTAGTATTATTATATGTGAGTTGTTATAAATCGTTTAAATAAAGGTTACTCGCCCCACACGGCCAACTGAATACTAGAGTGACGAGCCCTCAGTTTTATGTCTGACACTTTGGAGCTATAAACAAACTAAAAGGCTTGGCGCATTTCCTGTTCTCTTAATTTAAATTTTAGATCCTGATCGTTAATGTTCGTGGTTACTCATTTTACCTATTTCGAGCATGACACAGAGATACAGAGGCTTCCCAATTCTAGACACCCGAATTTTATGGGATTTCTCCTTTCACTAGCTAATGTTTATAGTGGGTACAAGAAGTAAAAATGTGAACTGTGCGGATAAACCCCTTACATTTTCGGGAAATCATAAAGAGAAGGCAGAAGCAAATGTCCCTTGATAGTTTCGTCGTTAGAGTAACACAGAAGAGGAAAGATTCCAGTGTTCCAAGCGCAAATTAATTGTGTGTATTATTTTTATTCTTTTTATTTTTTGTATTAAACATTTTATTTGAATAATTTTTTTGTTGTGGAACAAATCATTTGTTGAGTTATTCGCTTTGATATACGAGTGCTTCGGATTACAATTACGTTTCCAGAACGAATTAAGCTCGTTAACCAAGGTACCAATGTATATATATTATTCAAGTTTTTACCAATAAACTCTAATTTTAAAAATAAATAATTATATTAACTATCTCGAATATTTGTTTAACTGGTTCATCATAACTTATTAATTAAAATGTTTTTAATAAAGTTTATAATTTGTTATTATAAATTATGTATCAAAATTTTAAAGATAGTATAAATAATAAATATACTCGTTTTAGTATTTTAAGAATATTATAGTTTAAATCTTATATAGTGAAATGTTGCAGCATGAATGAAATAGATATTCAAACGAGAATAAAGATTTTGCATTTGTTAATACAACATACTCCAGTTGGTCCACATTGTCATTTTCAGATGATTGCAATAATTAATAAGTTAGATAAAACAGTGCCTGTTAAACTATTATGGAATTATTTAAATACTTTATATGATTTAGAAGAACTAGTAATGTAATTATGAGTTGTTTATTAATATTAATTTAGAATAACATGAATGCTATTGATTTAGAAGAAAAAGATTTTTCTCTTCCAAAATCGTTTGAAAATTTAAAAGATGCAAACTTTCCGCGTTATAGAAATGTTAAATAAGTATTTCATTTTAATATATTTATTTTAACTAATATTTATAGATACAAGATATATATATTCAACCAGTCGTATATTGGCAATCCAAAATTTCTAATAACATTATCTTCATGTTTGGTATTCATTAAATGAATTATTAGTAAAGATATTTCTAAAAAATAAATTGATTTATCTTTTATAAATAACTATTTTAGGTGTAATAATTAAATGAATGTGTTTGTGAAATATTGAATATTATCACTATGACTGAGAGCAAAATTACTAGATACTTATGATAGATGATTATATAACCGCTTATCACAATTAATATGAAATTACTCTATACCAGAGCTTTCCAACCGGTGTGTCGGCAGCGCTGCATAGGTGTGTCGCGTGAACATAATGAAAAGCCACAGAGTCCCTTAATTTTATAAACTTTTTAACGATTGTTAGACTGAAATACAATACACATATATAGTCCGTCGTGTTTTAGCTGCAAGAACGCTTGTTTGCCCTATTTATTAGTTAATCGTTGGAATTGGGTATTTATATTTAAATATGTTTCATTGTCTCTTGTATAACGGTTTACCATATGGCGTAAGTTGTATGACGTCTGGTTTTCTGGTGAAACTGATTTGCTGTGTCGCGAAATGATGGAAGTCTAAAAAGTGTGTCACAAGCATGAAAAGATTGGAAAGCACTGCTCTAGGCTGTGATTGATTTATCGAGTATGGCATGTTAATTTGTAACATTGCCGTTCTTTGGTTTTTGACACAATATTTTTGATTTGTGAGTCCTCAACTTCATTTGGCACTTATTTCCTGCTTGGAATTCAATATCATAACTATTGATATCATTATGTCGTATTTGATCAGTTATGTTCTTAGAATTATCATATGAATATTTTACTTATGTTGGCCTTCCAACTTGTTAGGATGTTACGATTCTATGTGTGGTATATGCGTGAACCGTGTTATTTTAATACATAAAGTCGGCTATACCCAGCAGACATAGATGAGTAATACCTCAACCATATGTACGATTAAAAGTATCAAAAATTAATAAATACAAACGTAATGTTATGAGATTGTTGTTTATTGGATCGGTGATGAGTTATAAATTCAACAATTACGTCTCTGACTCCAATTGTGTTTTATCAATTTACAAATTCGAACGAGATAACCTTTATTAAAAATCACTGGTGAATTATGAGGTTAAATCGCGTCTGCGTGCGCGTTGTATTCGGAGAGGGTGTTTGTGTTTGTATGCGCACACAGACGCGATCAGTGTCATTTTTTTGTGAATTAATTATCGGTTGAGTGTTCTCGCGTCTGTTTGCGCTTTTAAATTTTTTTGGATTGATTTGTGTGCGCACACAGACGCGGACAATTGTCGAATTATTATTCTGTTTTGTGAATCTTCGTATTCGATTTTGGATTTGTGTTCTGCTGGATTTTTTATGTAATTTGGAATTGATCAATTTTGTTTAAAAGATTAGAATTTTCGAGAAGGTTTTGTTTTGGAAAAAATAAATTTCGTTAATGGCTACGATTTCTTTAATGGCTTCGATTAATACAGATATTTACTATGATCATAAATGTGTAAATGTGTGACGTGCAATGATAGATTTATTGAAAGAATTGAATCTGATAACTCAATGGAAAATGATGATGATGCCTTGAATGTTTTTCATATTATTCGTCATATTCCTGGTGGAAGTACTACAAACGAAACTGAGGTTCCTTTTTTATTACTCCAAGAGATCCTGATAACAGAAATAGTGTTTTTGGCAAACTAATATCAAATTTATTTGGTGGATTGCTGCCGCTGGATTTTAGATCCAATTCGTAAGATTACATATTTTCAGATCAAAGTTTCGATAATTTTGTAACGAGTATTATGAATCAATTTGAACAGAATGGTCCTCCGCCAGCAAATGAGGCAGATATTGAGAAATTACAAGTCAAGCAAATCACCGCAGCTAATGATACAGGTTCCATTTGTCTGTCAGATTATGAGGTGGCCGATGAAGTATACGAGTTGCCCTGTCAGCATAGATACCCTGTTCAGTGTCTCGAAACGTGGATGATTAAACAATCACAATAGATTGTATAAGTTGCAATTACAGCCAATCAACTCGATTATAGACAATTACCCAGAAGTTATTAGGTCACTACCTGAAGAATAGCTTTCCGTGTAAAATTCGCCAATAATAATCACTAATCGTCGATCGATTTAATGACAGGAATACGTTACTCGATTTCTCTATTGCTTTGACCACAATTATTCACTCCACTTTTGTATAAAGTTTACAAAGATTTTCGTTATCACCAATCAAATATCTCTTCTTAAATCTGTTGAGGATACCTAAATAACAAATTCCTGAATAAATAAATAAAATTACTTGGAAGCAAATCGTCATGTCAAACGGGACGATTTATGGAAACTCGGAAAAAAATGGAAGTAAAAAGAAATCAGGTTCAAAAGTTAACGTCATAATTCCAAGTATTTCTTTAATGAAATATTGTATAATTTTCAGCCTTGAATAAAATATTTTCAAAACCATTTATTAAAATTTCGATATTTAAAATATATTTATTTAAAAATTATTTACTAATAAAACTTTTAAAAACTTAAATTTTCAATTTTTCAATTCAAAAATTTCAATTTAAAAAATTCAATTTAAAAATTATTTTAATTGTCCATTATTTATCATTTATTATCATTATAAATAGTTGAAATATTTAATTCTCAGATGAAAACACTTCACAGCGGCGAAGGACAAAATAATTTGGATAATACGACAACATTTATTTTGAGAATTTGAAGTGAATTGAAACAGAGAAAAGCAGCAGGAGCTTATTCAGTTAATAACAGAGTAAAGTTCGGCGAGTAAATTTAAGTCAATCTAGAAAACAACAAGATAAATTACCAATTGTTATACTCCCAGTTGTGAGAGATTTGTCAAATCAAGTGTAAACATGTGTACTATTCTTCACCATAGTGTTGTAATAAGCACTTTTGTAAACAGTTGCCCTATTAGATAATATTCATTTATACTCAATAGGTACTCAAATTGTATGGGTCTGTAATGTACAGTCATATTCTTTTTTATTTCTAAGTAAGGGTACGTGATGTCTGACTATTTCGTCTAGAGTATGTCGCGGAAAGGGAATAAAGAGACTATATAGCGATAATTTACTATGGTAAATTATCGCTATATAAATATTGAACAAAAGACAAAAAAATCGATAAGAAGAATTACCAATTCAAAGATAAGAAAAAGGGAAAAACAAAATATTTACAGTCGGAAGTCCTGCCAAGCACCTTTTAAAAATTCTTTCACAAGATTACTACAAAAGAAAAAGAAAACATATAACTCTACTAGTTAATATATACAATACAATATTTTAGAAATCGGAAACTTCAAAGTTAAAGAAAGAAGTCGTGTTATAGATATATTTTTGACACTAAGGGAATTCAACCGAAAACTAATCGAAGAAATTTCAAGCTCAAAATTCTTTATCGAATCCTCCACCTCTATTATATGGATAAATTCGCTATTTGTGTTGGATCTTCGTAGTCAATTCTTCTGCCAAATCCTAATATCATATCTATTGCAAATAACAGTCTAATCATAGCCACCTGACGATTTTCTGAAGTATTATTTATTATTTTAGTTAATAAAATTTGTAATTTTATTTAACTGTTATTTTATACCTTTTCTAGACAACACGTACCCCGATTGTCCCGCCACATTTTTTAATGGAGACTCTATCGGGCTCTTCAGATCTCTACACCCAATCACAAATCATATAAATACTACTATATAAATAAATAAGGATATACAAATACGATAATATTAACTAAATGCTAATAGCTAAAAAAACATCCTGAACGTTACAATATAATTATGTTGAGGGATCAGTAGAAATAGAGATAAGTAATCTAATAAATCACATTGAACCCCCAATAAAGACTTGACAATTAACATTGAATACCCGTAGTTAATTAGAAAACAATAATACAAAAAGACAAAATCCTATACGCATTAATATTTGTACAAAGAGATTACATAATCAGGTTATCAATTGAACCATTGGTAAATGGGAGTGATGTATATTGGGAACTCCAGGAATCCCAACAAGTAAAAACAGTTTTTCAAAATTATGCGATAGATACACTGAATAGCAGAAAACCCTTTATAAATTATGTCAATTTAAAATTTCATCATAACTATAATATTGTGATTCATTATTATGAAAAATCCCTATATGAAAATGGAACTGAGATTAATAATCAATGGGTCAGAATCCACTCTAGTCAACATATGATACGATTAGTTAATAGGGTGGAGTGAAAATGACCGAAAAAAATTTTTTTGACTTAGTAGACTTTGGATAGTTATAAAAACTTGCTATGAGGTTAAATGAAGTACTCTGTAAAGAAAAACAATAATTTAAATAATGTCTTGAGGTTCCACAACCAACTTTAAAATGTAACCATTGATAAGAAAACGATAATGTATTTGCTATCCGGTGTTCTTTTCATTACAAGGAATTGGCAACTTTTTGCTTCCACTAATACGTTATCGTTACTTACTGTTAACTAAAAGATCATTATTAGTTCACTTTTCTACGCATTCACACGCTGCACTTCCTGTTTCTAGAGTCAATTCAGACGGATTATTGCATACATATTGCATAACATTGTATTTTTTTTGAATCGCTGTATGTAGTATTGTTAGTGATAAATAATTACTCCACTACGATACTTCATTATAAGAGGTAATATTATAACATATTATTGAAGTCATTGATGGCATTTAAATAATATGGATTTAAAATGCATCTGGTTTTCCTTTTTAGAGTTGCAATGGTTGTAACCAGAAAGAAAGTGTCTTGTGTCATCTTTGGTGGTCCATCCGAGATGCCCGACAATCAACTACCGACTTATGCAGATGTTATGAAATTCTACAACCTGACAAAGCAGAGACTGAAATGCGAATTGAACAATAAAGATCCTTCACATCGCAACGTGGCAGAAACAGTGTCAATGAAAGTAGAACAAATATGGGACAAAGCTTCCATACCACATGTAAGTCACCGCCGTGTTCATGAAATGTTGAACGTGTACCACAAGACGTATATGAAATTGCTGAAGCCGTATAAATCTAGGAAGGACTCAGAACCATACAGAGAGAAAATATCGCAGTGTAAAGATGAATCGATTAAACTCTTTGACATTTGCTCCTGCAAGTGCTCTTGTATGTCTCAGTGTCACTGTGAGAAGTCAAGAAAGATACCCACAATTGAACGTGACTTTCTAGAAGATCAGCGGGGTTCACGCAGTATGATCATAGCTGGAGTTGATGAGGTGGAATCCAGTAGATTACAAAAGCGGTATATCCGTAAAGAGTCGACACAGAGGCAGATGTGTACCAAATCTGCCATTGATGACATCGGTGATAAACAGTCGGGTGTCTGTGACGAGATTTCTGGAATGGAAGAGGAAATGGATACCGGCGATGATGACTCTGATGACGATTGTATAAGCCAAATTAAACAACAGCGAAAATTGAATGACAAGCAGATGAGAGTTAAGCTACCGTCGTTGGCTTTAGCGTGTGATCGACATGGCGTATCCGACAGGGCGGCAGCAGGAATCGCCAGTGCTGTTCTTCAAGATGTTGGAATAATCCACGAACATGATGTTTCTAAAGTGATTGACAGAAGTAAAGTGCGTCGAGAACGTTGTAATAAGCGTGGCGCATTATGTGCCGAAGTCAGTAACACAATCACTGGGTTATATTTTGACGGCAGAAAAGACAATACAATGACCCAAATTAAAGAATGCGATGGTAAATTTCATCGGAAAATAATAACTGAAGAACATATATCGATTATAGCCGAACCAGGAGCTACATATTTCGGTCACATTACACCAACTGCAGGGTCAAGCAAAGTTATCACGGCTGAGTTGATTGCATATTTGAATAAAAGAAATGTTGACACGAGTGGCATAAAAGCAATAGGTTGTGATGGGACAGCCACTAATACGGGCATTCGAGGAGGCATCATTCGATTACTTGAAGTGACGTTACACAGACCGCTACAGTGGTTCGTATGTCAGTTGCATGCAAACGAATTACCGTTAAGACATTTGTTTCAGTATCTTGATGGACCTACCAATGGTCCAAAAGGATTTTCTGGTCCCATTGGAAAGTCATTGTTGAATTGTGAGAAGCTTCCCATCGTTGACTACATGCCGATAAACTGTGTTCTACCGTCAAGTGCAAATTCCGACGATTTAAGTACAGATCAGAAATACCTGTTCGATTTGTGTACTGCTGTAAGTGTTGGTATTTGTCCTGTCGACCATTCACTTCGCAATCCTGGTCTTATCAACCATTCGAGATGGTTAACCACGGCTAATCGCATACTACGTCTGTATGTTGCCACAAGAAGCCCGTCGGATGAACTAAAGACGCTTGCTACCTTCATCGTAACAGTTTATGTACCTGCATGGTTTGAAATAAAGAATACCCCTTCGTGTAAAGACGGCGCTCGACATAACTATTAGTTAATGAAACAAACCGAGTTACCTTTCATATCTGCAATCAAACAGTGAATGTTACCCGACAAACGGAGTCTAATCAATTTGCTATTTTATATTATTATTGATAAATTCAATCAATATTAAATGAAAAAGATAAATCTCAAATATTAACTTTTCGTCAACGTTCACCAATATCAACGTCAAAATTAGTATTCATAAAAATAAAATATTATTTTTTTTTTTTTTTTTTACTCATTATTATTAGAAAAGATGCTTCCGTTGGCAGAGCTTGGGGTTCAGTTTGACTGATTTGGTTTATTTCGATATCCATACTACAAGTTGATAGATGGAATTTGCACAATTTTATTTTCAACTAGAGTTAATTGCCATAGATTTGAAAATAGAGAACGTCTATAATATAGACGTTCTCTATTTTCAAATCTATGGCAATTAACTCTAGTTGAAAATAAAATTGTGCAAATTCCATCTATCAACTTGTAGTATGGATATCGAAATAAACCAAATCAGTCAAACTGAACCCCAAGCTCTGCCAACGGAAGCATCTTTTCTAATAATAATGAGTAAATGACCATATTGTCATTAAATACTGACAATGAAATTGTGTGTGTAACATTATAACTAACTAATCTTACTATAACAATTTTAATATTCTCATCATCATTGTGTTAATTGAATTTCAAGCAATACCCAAATCTTCTACGAATCGATCTGAGATTACGAGACCTTGGATTGTCTATGAAGAAACGTTTGTGTAATAAAACATAAATACTTAGCATGCAAAATTGATAAAGTAGTAGTAGTAATATAGTACTAATATTTTATGGATATTATCAATATTTTATTTCATTATGAATATAATCAATATTTTATTACATTTTATTTTTTGTGAATCTGCACTTTTTAATGTAGAATGAAAGCATCAATCTGATTGGTTAGCACTGTGTTAAGGGGGAGAGAAAATGGTCAAGGAAATTTTCATAAGGGTATTAAAGGCGGGTTAAATTCATTAAACTTAATTAATTTGAAAATAAATATCATTTATCCAAAGAAACAGGTAATTATTATTATTATTTATTTATATCGCGAATCAGAACGGAAAATGAAGAGAATGAAGTACCACAGATGCAGCCAAGTGAAGGAAGAAACCCAATATTACTGAAAATTTCAAGAGATGCTGAAAAAGAAACTGGCCTTTCTCAGAAAAGAAATGAATCTTAAATAAATCTGCAATATAATATTATTTATCGATGCGGAATATGGCACTTCAGGAAAAATGGTCCCTTTGGCTTTAGCAATTATGAATTATTAATGAAAAATAATAAAGGACATATACTTTACTTCAAGGGGAAAAATTCGGCATTTCAATTCAAGAATCCACGGAAGAACAGAAGTGGCCAGCAGAAATCAATGCCATCAATATGTGGCAACAAAGGATATTCAGCAGCTGACAGTGGGAAAGATATTGGTAGGCCATGATCTGCGTGCAGAACTGCAATATTTGGGGATATGGATTGGGCAATTGTATGGCATTCGTGATTTAGCAGCAGCACCTATACTACAGAACATGGGAGTAACCAAAAGAGGAGAATGGTTTAAATTACAAACCGTGGTAAAAGAAATATGTGGAGAAGAGACTCAGATTGTCATGCATCCGGCCGTCGAGGATGTATAAAGCATTCACAAGGTATATCAGAAAGTGGAAAATCAGTGGATTGACGACATACCAATGCCAAAAACCCACCATCAAAGAGATATTCGTGAAATGAATATAAGAAGCTTCGAGAAATGGCATCAACATCGACAACAATAACAGAGAAAGTGACACAAATTCCAGTTGACGCTGTACTGAAATCAGAAGAAATTGATTTGACAATCGAAGAGAATGTGGCAATGGAGATTGAAAATTCATTACTTCCATGGAATTGGGCTACTGAATCGTTTTGGAAATTTTGGAAAAATGTGTTGCATTAATGACAAGTGTTTCGATGGTAAGGAAACATCCAAAACTTAAGTATGGTTCAATGCCTGAATGTCGAAAAGCTAAGAAGAGGAAAAATACTTCAAACATTGATGTTGAAGATACTGTTAACCGTTATTAGTGTAATATATGAACGAGAAGAAACGATAATACGGTATCGACATGAAACTAAACGATTGGAAATAAAATTGGATTAAATTATATATTATATTTATAAAATAAATAATGTTGAACCCGAGTTTTTCTCATTTATTAATTGGTAGCTCATCATTTAAACCCTAAATGATTAAATGAAAAAAAATAAGAGTAAATCAATAAAGAAAACTTTTATTAACATGGGTTCTTATTATAAATAACAGCAAACAAATTCCAGATTGTAGGAGTTTGGCTACCCTGGACAACATTGGAAATGTGTGGTTGTCAGTAGCCACAGTTTTTTGTGACAAATGTAGAGCAAAAGTATAACAATTTATTATTATTGATTACAACATGTAAAAGCTGTATAAAATAACTGTATAAAATAGGATGATAAAGTAATTGTAACTGTCTAATATCTATTCATTTATTTATTTCAATTTTTATTCGGCATTGTTATTATTAGTATGGTTGGCATTTTGCTCTCTGAGGTAGAAGAATAAATAAAATTATCGTAATAGCAATTAAAATAAACTAACTGAACAACATAAATATTTCATTAAGTGCCACAAAAAAACAAAGAAACAAAAATTAAAGAAAAAAAATAAAATAAAGTGAAAAAATCAATAAAAACACAAAATTCGCAATAATAATTAAAAGTACAAAGCAAATGGAGAACCTGATCTAAAGGAAAACCCGAGCGATGTGAGAGAAACTGAATTGTCAGTCAAATTAGAAGAGGTTATTAAATTAGTTGATGAATAATTTAATTGGGGCAAACCGTCAAAGGAGACGAGCAAATTTCTCAAAGCAATTAGAGTGACAAGAGGGAACCCCGGGGTAAATTGGATCCGAAATAATTTGACACAGTAAAATCAAATTACTAGACGAGTATAAAAACGACCGGTAAGTAAACAGAATGGCCATTTATATTTTTATGAAGTTAAATTTATAGTTTATATTTCTAATGCTAATATAATTTATACTTTTAAGTTTATAATTTATATTTTTATGAAGTTAAATTAAATTTATAGTTTATACTTAAAGCTGATATAACTATATAATTTATACTTTTAAGTTTATAATTTATATTTTTATGAAGTTATATTTATATTTTATATTTTTAAAGCTAATATAATTTTATAATTTATACTTTTAAGTTCATGATTTATATTTTGAAGAAATTAAGATTATAATTTATACTTTTATAATTAACTTAAAGTTATAATTTATAATTTTACAGTCAATATAAATTTGTAATTTATATTTTTAAAAAATTAAATTTATAATTTATGCCTTTATAACTAATTATAATTTATATTTTGAAGAAATTAAATCTATAAGTATAATTCATATTTTTATGAAATTGAGATGATAATTTTTACTTTTATGGGTTTACGATTTGTATTTTTATAGTTAGTTTAGAGTCTATTCAATTTAAAATCCAAGTCTTGCCGATACGCATGTCGAACACCTTTATGAATACTATCACTGCTAAATCAATCATTTTAAAAAAAATCTTTACTTTACACTATTGTTGGGCTGAAACCGAGAACTGAGAGTTTGTTTTAATCAATCGAAAATACCTAACACAAAAACCGCAAAGTTGAAAAAAATTTATGACCAAGGTTTAATATAAAATAAATTTCATCACACATTAAGAGTCAGTAAACCCCGTATAATAGAATAAAGAGATAAATAAATTTAACAGAAAAATTCAACACTTAAAAATTTCGATAGAAAAATAATAAAATGTAAAATAGAATTAGTTGAAAATTATTTAAATAATATAAAAATTAAATCGTCAAAATAATAAAATTAGTTAGCATTATGTAAATTGTAAAATTTATAGAATTAAATGGTTATGTAACTTATTAAATTTAAAGATAAAAATGTTTAAATTAATAAAAATTAATATAACTCAAATTATTTAAATTATAAAATTTATAAAATTAAAATTAATAAAAATTAAATAATTAATTAATTAAATTAATGAAATTCAAAACAAATAAATAATTGCACACACTCATGCATGTATGCAAAATTAAGTAAAAATTTCTCGCACTCTGATTGGATAGAGTGACAGCGCATGCATGAATGCGCATTCAAAATCAGTATAAATACTGATCACAAATTCATTTGAAAAAACTTGTTTTTCAGCACCACAATGTAATTTGCAGACAGTAAAGCTCTCAGTTTTCGATTTTATGCCATCGTGGATTTGGTAATTTATTTTTATTCTTATTGTAATTTTTACGAAGTGTTTTAATTAATAAATTTTATATGCAATTAATGTCTCAGTTAAATTTTCTTTTGTTGTCCTTTTTAATGGTTGAATTTCATTTAGTTTCAAGTTTTAAATAATAGTTTTCATTGAGTTCAATTATATTACTTATTGATTATGAACGATAGAACTGTGGAATTGAGATCCAGCATATCATGGTTTGGGGTACCTTCGGGATGCTCAGACTGGTGGGTATGCTGGCTTTTCAATCGCGCAGCTGATTTCGGGCCGAAATGTGGAGGATTCTCCACGGGTCCGTCGCTGGAAGTACTTTGGTCAAACATAGGTTAGGACTAAGAATACAGGCAGATCCCTGCTCAAATTTTTTGAAGTACAATTTAAATATTATGGGAAGCGTGGATTAACTTGGAAATAAGGGCCGATCCCTGCTCAATTTTTTTTTCGAGATAGGTTAAATATTCATAAATATCAAGTAAAATACCTAGCAACATTTATTAATAGAAAATTAAGGGCGCATCCCTGCATAAAATTTTGAAAGGAAACAATAGAAAACATCTAGAAATGAAGACCATAGCCGAATGAGATAGAAAAGTAGAAATCGAAAATGATCGATGACGTAAGACCTTCTATCGGCCGTCTAGAACCCGAAGAGAAGATACAATGGGGAGTAGTTTTAGCAATAGAGCTCACCTGCTCATTGTTTTTTCGCCTTTGTGTACAGTACCAACATGGTCGTCACCATGGGTACACAAATGGTTTAAAGTACAATAGTCATGGAGGTGCTTAGGAAAGAGTCGAGTGAATGCCTATGATTACCCTAACGTATTTTAAAATGTAAAAATGACACACCCCTAAGTAACCAACACTATTACTAGAAAATTTATTTAGGACATTAATAAATCTAGATTCGACAAACGTATAGGTAGAGTTGGTTCTTGATGATATTTAACCGTCTACATTAATTGTGAATTGTGATTAATTTGATTCTGGAGCTTTACTCCGTTTATCATACCTAGGGTAATGTATTAGTGTTGATTTTTAGTGTGTACGTTATATGTATATTATGCAGCAGAAAAATCGATTTAAAGAAAGTTGCTTGCTTTCGTGGCCGCACTGTGCTCACTACGACAAGCCCTAATGTGTGTGTGTGATTCGGTAATGTACTACCGTACTATAGTAACGATAACGAGTTCCAAGAACTCCGCCGTACCAGAGGTTATTTATCGACGAACCCAGTGGCCTATACCACTGAGTCAGTACGACCTCTGACGACCCGCAATGTATAATACAAATAGGTGCATGTGGTGATCTGCCATCGTAGATGATAAAGTTGAATGTGCAGGATTGGCTGGGATCTCGCTTCAAATTCGATGATAACCGACGATCTTACTCAAACCTACACCTTTATAGTTAAATAGAAAGCATGAAAACAAGGTTTAAATAATAATAATTTATAATTCACAATGAAATCGTCCTTACTTTCAATCTCAGAAAATCAAAATCAAAAATTTGGCATAAGAGTAAGCATTAGCATTTGCCTTGAAAAGTGAAGAAATGTGTTAGTTTATATAGCCTCTGTTTGACGTGTAAGTATACATGCATGCATTGATGCAGTAAAATAAACTCGGATGATTTTAATTCTCGAACATTCGATTTTTAATTTTTATCGATTTTGATGGCGATTTTTCAGTAAGAATTTTTGTTTTTATTTTTGAAATTTTATTTTTGAATTAATTTTCATTAAATTTGCCTCCATGATGGATTTCAGCATTTCCAGAACATTCCATGCAAAATTTAATCTATTTCTTATTTTTAAATATTTTTTTATTATTTCTTTTCTAAAATTTTATATTTTAAACTAAAATATTTCTTTTTTATAAATTTTATTTGGTCGTTTGGCAGTCATGATGGATTTCGCCAGTTTTTGGATTGTTCTGGATTTTTATTCAAAATTTTGATATAATTTTCTTTACGTAAGATTTTATGGAGATTTTTTTTTAATTTTCTTTTTTTTAATTTTTACTAATCGGCTTTGTTCGAATTTGTTTTTGTTGTTTTATGTCTTTCGGTTATGTTTGAGTAGGTTTTTGTGTTTTAGGTTTTGCTCGTGTTTTATTTTATTTTTAATCCAGATATTTTATTTTTGGGTATATTATCTCTCTATTATCATTGTTTACTTGGTGTTATATATATTTTTATTTAAGTAAACTTAATGCTGGGTATGCGGTTTGTGTACTGACACATTTCGTCCCATTCCTAACTTTGGGTTTAAAAATCAGTTCTAGCCCAACAAAAGTATACAAATACAGAAGCGGGACAAATTACCAAAATTAAGCAGAAATATTTAGTAAATAAACAAATAGTAAGAAGTTAATGAATAAAATTGGTAAACAAATGCTAACGAGTAATAAGAAAAGGATTTAAAATGACCAAATAATCATGATATTAACAAGAAATAAGCCAACTGAATCGGTGAGAACAAAAGCAATAAAATGGTAGCCAAGCGAGCAAAATACGGAAATAATGAAAACTAGAAATTAAGAATAACCGAAATAAGTAAATTAAGAGCACAAAATGAGAATAAAGGTATAACGAAAATCTGTGAGCAAATAAATAGAGCAAATTCTTCCATTTCTTTTCTTTATTTGTGCTCTGATAAAACATTTAGAGAAGCAGAAGATGCACAATACGAATTTCTAGAATTCTTCCATCGAGGACAAGCGGTGAATCAATCAAACAAAATCTAAGCAAGACCACTAAGATGTCTACCCAAAGTAGTGTTCAGCGAAAAAACATGGAAACTCAACTGGTAACCCAATTTGTGAATGGATTGCGACGAGATGACATCAAAGGCGTAGTCGGATGCAGAATCTGCAAGACGTTGGACGAAGCAATAGAAGCAGCGAATGTATGTGAAATGTACACCAAAGTAATACAACTACAAACTATGAGGCATATCGCAGATTTTTCGAATGCGTTATTTCTCTTTTAACTGTGTTGGTGATTGCAGCTTTTTACGTTCCTTTATTTTATTATGCGTGTTTTATTTGTTCTCAATGTGTTGTGTACTTTACTTTGTATTATTTGGTGTATAATCATAAATTTTAATTCAACTTGGTGCGGTTTTTATGCAATGTATTTCTGACTCATCAAAATAAGCTCTCAATTTTTGGTTCTAGCCCAACAATTTGTTCACGGGCTAACCCAGCAGTTTAAAACAAAGATCTATCATTTATAATATGCAACATGTGTTAAAGAGTCGAATAATAGGATGTGCGGTGCGATGGAGAGATTATGTCGTGTCAACGGTTAAATTATATTATTTTCTATTGTTATAGTTATTTATTTTCTATTTTTAAGAGGTGAAAACCGCACGTGGTTTTCATTTTACTTAAACTTTTGACAATTAGCGTTGCAATTAATTAACCTCTTTTTAACTTACAAATTAAAGTAATAAATTAAATATTTAATCGATACGCCTAATTATTCAGACAATACTGGTCATTAAACACAAGTTTAGATATTTTAAATTTTGAAATAAAAGTTTTAACAAAGACAAATAATGAGATTTAATGATTTTGTTTTATTAAGGTTGATCTACTTTCAAAATTTCAAAGTGCATAACTTTATTTTTAAATTCACATTAATTAATATCACTTTTTTTAATAGTTTATCTGTAACAATTTGATTCGATTCATTTCAAATGATGCAGTGTACATGGGTATTACTTTTTATGCTCTTAATGTTTTACTTAATTTAGTCCTTATTAAATCCATCGGCCAATTTTCTCAGCAACATCAAGTCATTCCATAAATATGAAAAGTTCATTAAAGTTGAGAAGGGATCTGAGGTCTATCTTTTATATTAATATTTTTATATTGTGATATTTTTTAGAAAAATTACTTCCTCAATAATTTTGTCAAACAATTAGAGTTATCGCCTGAAATTGTGAAAATTCTAGCCGATGATATGAAGAAAAATGGAATTCTAAATTTTAATTTTCATTCACGACTTAATCGACAAAATATTAATTTATTAGTTAAGCGAACTTTTTTGACAGCGCGTCCACCTGAACGACAGAAAATCTCAAAGTCCGATTATAATTCAAAAACTTTGGATCCAATCAGAAAAATTTTAGAATCATATAGATTGAAACCAGAAACTCAAATACACATAATAGAAGCTTTTCATTTGGGTGATGAAAGAACTAAATTTAAATCTACTGGAGGAATTCCTTATTTTAGATATGCTATAATTTTTGGGTGTGCACTGGTACTGATGTATGTCATATTCGTTTTTATGAATAATTTTGCAGCGAACAGTGAGTATTATCGTATTTTATTTTCAATTATCTGATCAACTGCTAAATTCAATTTATAAAGTGCACTGAGTGATAAAAGAAATAGGGAAATTGCTAATTAAAAAAAGAAATTAATAAAGCTATAGACGATTAAAAATCAATTAATGATTCTAATTATTAGTGTGATGTGACATTGAACTGTGAACACAATTTACAAAATATACTTAAATTTTTTATATTGTTAAATGATTCGTTTGAAAGACTTTTGAATAAACAAAATTTTCAATATATAATTCTTTCTAAATTAACAATAAAAAATTACGGTCTTTATATATAAAATTAAAATATATGTCATGATAGAATAACTGTAAAAATTTTGTAATACTTGGAAAAACTAAACCTTATAGTTTACATAATTCAAATCGACTCAGGGAGTTTGTCAAAAATTCTTTTTTATCAACATTTGATGTTGAATGACTATTGCTGCACTAAGAATTTATATAAAAGCAATTCCAATTTTTATTATTTTTAAATTACCGTAAAATCTCGATTGAAGTTCGCATGTTGCATTTCTGTTATGTCATACAAAAATAACAATAATTCATTAAAAATAAATTTATTTTTAGAAAAAATAAATTAAAAGGTAAACGATAAATTTTGATAAAGTATATCTAGAAATAGTGATCTTCCTCGTGGTTAAGTGCTTAATCTGTATCATCACAAATTTCATCATTTTAATTTTAATACATAATCTTATCAAACAGAAATTATCATCAAGATTATTCGAAATACAACATGTAAGATAACCTTTGAATTATAGATGCTTTCCATCTTAACAAGGGGGAGTTAACCCACGTGGTCATTAAGAATATATAGATATACGCGATTAATTGATTCCATGTAAGGGAGAATCCATTAAGGACGTTCCCCAAAAATAAGCACTTCTTGACCCCCCCCTGTCCCTTTTCTGGAAACCCCCCTCCTGGGGACATCCCTCCAAAAACAGAACTCCCTTATTTTCAGACGAAATTTAGAACATAAAATTATAATATTAGGTAGATTATTTTGTTTTGTGGTAATACATAATATTGTTTAAGCTTTAGTAAAAATTGTCCAAATTTAAAAAGAGAATCCATTTTTTAAAATAAAATTAATAAAGCTAATATAGGCACCTGTCTTTTAATTAGTAGCCTAAATTATTTCAGTCTAATGTTTACTCGTCCTCCCATGGTGATTGGGTAGGTACTAGGTTTAGTCTGAGGATGTCCTAAGCACTTGGAACCTCTCCCCCATTGTACCCATATGTCCCCTCTGTAGAGACCCCCCTCCCTCTTAAGGGACGTCCTTAATGGATGCTCCCTAAATCAAGACTCAGGATTAATGCAAACTTAAATATGGAGTTTCAATGCAAGAAATATTATTTTATTTAGTATTAGTTCATAAAGTGTCGTAGGCAAAAATATCTATATCTGAAAATTTTCATAAATATTTTATTAAACTATAAAATATTGTTGGTACAAAAATTCTTTGAAATGAATATCATTATTTTCCTATTCATTATCGCTAGTGTCAAACCAAAGTTTTTTTCATTCGGTATTTCTTCTTTTAGGATGCTGAATATCATCATCGCTTGATATTTATTTATACAGTCTTACCCCGGTTAACGTTGTTAAATGGTTCCAGAAAAACGCGATGTTAACCGAAACAATGTTATACGAAGCAATTATAATTAAGAAAAAAATTCGCAATTAAATAGATTTAAAAGATTAAGAGAATTTTGATATTATGAAAATTAGATTTAATTCTTTATTAGAATATGTAATATATAATAAAATAATTAATTACATAATATTATGTACAAAAAAAGATTTTAAAATAACACCGCTTGCTTAGTTTTTGAAAAAACGGTTTTATTAAAAAAAAAACGTTACAGCGAAGCCACGCAACGTTACAGTGGGGTATGACTATAATGGTGGACCGGCGTTACAGCGAAACAACTTTATTCGGGGCAACGTTATCCGGGGTATGACTGTATATACAAACATAATGTTTTTACTCATAGTTTCTCTGTCAGTAGCAGTATGTATTTCAAAATATTGTATCTGTTTTATGTAAAAACATTTATCTATAATTATATAAATACATACACCTTATTTTCTTCTTAAATAAAAACTGCGTAACTCGAGGGATATATGTACGTATAAATGAGGCATTACACATCTGATAATAACCATTCTAGTTGTGCAAATATAATTTTATAAGTATTTTTGTTCATTATCAAAATTAGACAATTTTTGCGCGGATGTTATATGAGCCTCGGATTTTGAGGGGGAAACATGTAAAAATGAATTATATTCGAGATTTTATGGCAGTATAATTTTATTTATTTTTCGTATCTTTTTAATATTTTTATCTTAAATTTATTAAGATATTTCAAAAATATTTTCGAAGTCATTTGGTGAAAGTAATGTTACCTTAATTAACAAGACTAATGTAACTTTGGAAGATATTCATGGGGTATACTAAATTTTATGGAAATGAATTTATTAATGATCATTGATAGTGCGATGAAGTTAAAAAAGAAATTGAAAATATCATTTATTTTCTTAAAAACCCAAATGCATTTACTAAAATTGGTGCACAATTACCAAAAGGTTTGATATTGAATGGTCCACCAGGTGTTGGCAAAACTCTGTTAGCAAAAGCAGTTGCCGGTGAAGCCGGGGTTTCATTTTTGTATGCATCCGGAAGTCAATTTGATGAAATGTTTGTTGGGGTTGGGGCATCAAGAATTCGTGCGATGTTCAACGCGGCTAGGGAAAATGCTCCATGTGTTGTATTCATAGACGAGCTGGATGCAGTTTGTGGTATGAGAACATCGTCAATGTTTCATCCATATGCTAATCAGACAATCAATCAACTATTAGCTGAAATGGACGGATTTTCAGATAATGAAGGAGTTATAATAATCGGAGCTACCAATCGCATTGAAGCTCTTGATAAAGCTGTTCTTAGACCAGGAAGATTTGATCTCAAAATTTCGGTTTACCCTCCAGATTATCTTGGGAGAATATCTATTTTCAATTTTTATTTATCAAAAGTAAAATCAGATGACTCTATTGATGTTGACACATTAGCAAAATCCACTATCGGTCAAACTGGAGCAGATATAAAAAATTTAGTTAATCAGGCTGCCATTATTTGCGCTCTTCAAGATCAACCAGCTGTGGGAATGAATCACTTATTGGAGGCAGAATCGAAAATTCAATTGGGAGCCGTTAGAAATCGTTCCCAGCTAGAATCTGATAACCGCAATACGGCATATCATGAAGCCGGTCATTCCATTGTCAGCTATTTTAGTTTAAATAATTCACACAAAATAAAACAGGTGAGACAATTTTCACTTTAATATCTTATGAAAATCTTTTCAATGAGTTTTAAAACGTTTACCATTCAAAAATACGCTTAATAAAATTATGTCAAATTATATTTATCCACTACTTCTAATTAAAAAATCCTTGGTTATCTAATGCAGTCAATTATTAAACTTTTAAAAATTATTTAAAAAATATTATTTTAATTTTTTTTTAAAAAATTTTTAAAAGTTTAAATATAATTGATTATTTAAAATTGTTTTTAAAAAGAATGATTATTAAAAATTTTTATTTATAATTTAAAATTTATATATTTTATAATTTGTTTATATATTATCAATATTCGCGGACAATGCTGATCTAATGTACATAGCCATTTTATGCAATCACCTCTATTTTTTTAGATAATATTTTATTAAATAAACCATTATAAAATTATATTTTGGATAGTTTAATTTTATTTTTACAATGCACTTCTACATTTTTTTCTTTATGATTCATATTTTTGTTTATTAAATTTAATATGGATTTATAACACTAAAACCTCAATTTGCGTCGTTAAAATTTTGATTTGCATTGCTTAAATTTCATATTTTTATATTTTGTTTATTTAATGGATTTTAATGTTATTTTATTTCTTATTCAATGAATTTATGTTTTATATTTTCGCCATTCGTACATCTTTTTCACTATATATTTCGATAGCATCACTATCATCATCAGGTTATATCATCATCAGGCTCTTCGTTGAGTAAACTGCGGCTCTTTGATAATTGAATTTTTGATAATTGAATTTGAAAATTGAATTCGATTTTTTTATTTTGAAATTTTTTCAACTGAATTTTTAAAAAAAAAATTTTTGTTGCAATTGTATTTTCATGGTTAGTTCATTTTTACCTGTGTCACAAAATAGGTGTAAACAGAATTAAAATTTATAGTGTCATTCGATGGCGGTATTTAGAATCAAAATTTAATATTTCCTTATTACATTCTACCTTGTTTGATTCTTTTTATAAGCAATATTTAAATAATACATGTCTCACTACACTATATACCAGGGGTGGGCAAGTGCGGCTCTTTGATGAGCCATGTGGCTCTCTAGGACCTCATGCGTGCCCACCCCTGTTATATAATAATCTATTAATTATAATAATCTATTAATCTATAAATAATCTATTAATCTATAAATAATCAATTATATTTAAACTTTTAAAAAGAATTTTAAAAAGAATGATTATTAAAAATTTTTATATATTATATAAAATTTTTATATATATATATATATATATATTCATCCGTCGTGAATGTAGGTAACCTGATGATAATGATTGTGATGCTATCGAAATATATAGTGAAAAAGATGTACGAATGGCGATTTTTATTAATAATTTTAATGAATTTATGTATTATATTTAATTTTGGTTTATGTATTACATATATACATAACGATTGAAATAAAAATAGTTTTTAATCCAAGGGATATTTTGTTTTAGTACTTATTAACAAAATGCATTTTTATATGGAAAAATTAATTTCGATTTGCGTCGTCTTTCTTGGGGCCCAATTAACGGCGCAAATCGAGGTTTTGGTGTATTCATTTTAATTAATCATCAATTACATTTTTAAATAAAATATCGATCATTTTTATAGAAGTCCGGTGATTTATATTACTTACTGACATTTTAGTTTAAAAATTGATCCATTAAATAGCAGTCTTGTACAGTGTTAACTTGTTCAAATAATAATTCTAAATTCCTTGAATTTATAGTTTGTTTTTTGATTTTCAATTAATTGTTAATGTCACAATTTACTGAGGTGTATTTGTGTGTATTTGGCCGATTCTATTTTATAGGATGCACACGTAACCAGCTTTTTGATGGACTCAATGTGATCTTGCTCATCACTTTTCAACTATTTAATCTGAAACTGTTGCATTTACAACGTATTTACAAGGAGAATAATCATGATGCAATGCCTAACCTTACAATATATGGTTATTAGCTTTCCCCTTTTTCAGTACAATTCTTAAAAATAAACCCTTGGTAATTTTTTTTCAGTGACTTTGGAATGCTTTTACAAAGACTCAAACAACAAAGGTTGACAGTTTGGTTTGCTCATTTTTATGCAGTTTAAATGCGTGCAAAACATAAATCCAAAATTTATTATTAAATTTATTTTCAAAAAGTTTTTTGAAAAGCACTTAAATCAATAAATTATGATTTAACACAAATTTTTGGTATAGTTTTATTAAGTGATTCTAGATTTTGTTGATCAATACTTTTATAAAAAAAAGAAATTGAAAATATTTCAACAATGTTTAAGGAAATTAATTAACATGGCTTTCAAAAACAACTCAATTTTAGCAATTTTGAGGTCTTGGATAGTCATTTTTTGAATAAATATTAAATTTACTAAATAATAACCTGTAATCATGGAATTTTAAAACTAAACTGATTAAAATTGTAAATTTGATTTTAAATACCATTTTGTTATAAACACAATTTGCATTTTCAAAGTTTTTAATCATTTCAAAATTATCAAATTCATAAACTGTTATTGGAACAAATACAAAAAAATGAATAAGTTAAAAAGCGAAACAGTTGATTTTGAAAATTAATATCAATTTACAATTGTGAAAGAAAATAAAATTTATTATTTATCAAAGAGGGTTAAAGATATTTGAGTTTTTTGGAATACAAAAATTGTATTCATTTTTGCTCATATTTTTGTAGTTATTTACTAAATTTATTTTATTATATAAATGTGTTCTTTGTGCTCTATATTTAAGTTTTGATTTATTGATAATATAAATTATCGGAATTTCAATCACTTGCAAATATTTTATGAATTCAGATATTATTGTGTGATCATCAATTGTCTAAAACCTTTTTGTGCCTAATATTTATTTTCAATTATTCATAAAGCAGATTAAACTTTACTTGTTTGATAAAAGTTTTCAAAACATTTTTGTTTATTATATTTTCACATAGTTTTTACATTTATTGAGAGATTGTCTGTTTATTGTATTGTCTGAAAACATTGTTTTACAATAAAATTTTTTTTAACTTTATCAATTCTTACAACTATTATATAATTTATTAAAAAAGAGAGTTTGAAGACTATAAATCAGTAATATATCCCAAATTACCCAAAATAATACTAAATATAATAATACTAAATACCAAAATACCCAAATAATATGTTTGTTGATACTCACGAATTTTCGGCACTGCCTTTTTCAAGTGAATTTGATCATTATTACATTTNTCATTATTACATTTTATAATAAATTTATTGGTTTAATTATATTTTATTTTAATTACCCAAATAATATTTCCTATTTTTTAAATTTTATAATTTAATTTAATTTTTTAATATTTTATTTTATAAAAAAGACTTATATTTTATATATTTTTTTATAATTTTAAAATTTAAATCTAATTAAATATTAATTTAAATATTAATTTAGTTGAATGTTGATGGACGGTTTAAGTTTTTTTATATAGTCTCCGCGGCTAATCTTTGCGATGAATTTTTGAAGGCATCTTGTAACATTTTGAATTTTGTTCGTGTAAGAGTGGTGCTGATTTGTGCACTTTTTCCAGTGTTCGTGATAATTGCTTGTTTTGCTCTTGATGTGTTCGTGTAAACAATCTTCTTTGAGAAGCAGAAACATTTGGTGGGGGATTGGCATATACAATCTCGATGAAATAGGTCTGATGTTAGAGATTTTTGTGACTTATGAAGTTGTGATTTCAAAGGTGCAGCAGTTGTAAAAATTGGGCGAATATGAACTGGCAACTCCATACGGGAAGCGTAGGTATATTACTAGCTTATCGACATGTTCCTTTTGTGTATTATGCCTATTAGAGTTATATTCACTCAAAAAGTATTTTTCTACGAACTCCTTTGGGTATCCATTTTCTGAAAACCGTGTTTTAAAGTTTTCCAGGGTTTCTTGTTTTTTCGTTTTGTCCGAACTCTTTTTCTCTCTCCTACTATTAGAGCGATCTTTCGTTGGAGTGGGACGTGACTTACCCTAGGAAGAATGTGTCCTCTGTGTAGACTTTTAGTGAAAAAAAATCTGTCTTGAATGTAGATGTTTTTGGACCTTAAGAAAGACTTATCATGGTATCTAAGAAAGCAATCTTCCCTTCTGGGTCAGGTAGTTCAAGAGTGAATTAGTGTTAGTGGAGGTTGCATGTGCCAAGATTATATTGAGAGGTACGTGGAGATTATGAAAATGTCATCAATGTATCTTTTCCACATCAGGATTTTATCTCCAAAAATGATCTAATATTTGATTCTACACGATGCATGTAGAAAATGGCTAAAATCGCCGAAAGGTTGTTACCCATAGCTAGACCATGAATTTGTTTGAACGGTTTTCCTTTAATTAATACAATATATGAGTTTATGGCTAGTTTGACAATTTCTATGAAATCTTGTTCAGATAAGTCTGCAAAAACAGTTTCAGGTTTGAAGGTTTCGAAGAAAGAAGCTGCAACTGTGAAGGCGTTGTTCTCTCCGGTGAGAGGGATGGATGGGTATCAGAAAACTTAAACCGTCCATCAACATTCAACTAAATTAATATTTAATTAGATTTAAAATTTAAAATTAAAAACATATAAAATATAATAAAAGTTTTTTATAAAAATATTAAAGAATAGGAAATATTATTTGGGTAATTAAAATAAAATATAATTAAACCAATAAATTTATTATAAAATACGAAATAAATTTATTTTTCACAAACAATAATTATTAAATGTAATAATGATCAAATTCACTTGAAAAAGGCAGTGCCGAAAATTCGTGAGTATCAACAAACATCGATATATTACTGATTTATAGCCTTCAAACTCTCTTTTTAATAAATTCAATGGAAAAAATAATCAGTGGTTAAATTGGAAGAAAAAAAGTTCTTATAAAACTATAATATAACCTAGTCTTATTAGTTTTTAAATGCATTTGCAATTTTGGAAATATTTTAAATAAATCTTATTAGTTTTTAAAAATGTGGTCTTTGCATTCGTATTTTGCTCATCGTTAAAATATGTTGGGTTTATTATTAAATGTTCAAGGAAGATTTTATTTCCTGACTCTGTGCGGTCCTTTAATAAAAACAACACTAAACCCAACAAAAAACAAAATATATTTTCAAATTCATGCAATAATCACTGTCCGTTTTGATATTAATTTAGTAAGTTTACCGAGGTTAAACTACTCAAATGTCACTTTGAAAGAGTTAATGATTTGGGTACTACAATGACCTCTGATCGGAAGCTTCTATAACTTCTCTGATGTCTATGTAATTTCTCTTCAATTCCTGGCTTCTCTTAATTTTAGTTTATCTTTACTGTTCTCATGATATATTGATTAAATTCCAGGATTTCAGCCATTATCTGCGCCTCGAAATTAATCATTCATCTTCCAAACTGTAATTATTTATCAGAATTATGTGATCTATTCCAACGATGTTTCTCGAACTGTAAAAATATCTAATTATCCATTATTTAGTCTAGAACTAATACTCGCATTTGTGGTTATCAACAAAATTTTTGAATAATTAATTGATTTTTATTTTTGTAATAATTTTACCTGACGACCATCAAATTTTTAACTATTTTATTCGCCTTTAGATTATATCTTTCTCCCTGAAAATTATTGATTTTAATTACTTTTACTCTTTATTTGTGCAATTTTACCAGCAAATATTATCATTGAATCACGTTGGCCTCATAGGTATTTCATCCATCTACATATAAAATAACAATAAAATCTAGTTATTTAGAACCTTAGATTTTAAATAATTGAAACTGACAATTCTTACTTCACAGTTACAAGGTTAACCAGGTTATAAATGGTAAATATTGCAAAATTCGATTTCAATTTATGCTTATAATGAATATATAAAAAATGCGGAATTTTATAGTTAATATAGAATAAACCTGTGTTATCTTTAATTAAATTTTATTCTACATATTTATGAATTACCCATATTATTTTGTATATATTGTTCCTAAAATTTAAAAATAATGTAATTTTGATTAAGATTTAAAAATTATTTTAAAATTTTCCATTTGAATTAAAACTGATAACAATACTACACGTTGGGTTATATATATATATATATATATATATATATATATATATATATATATATATATATATATATATATATATATATATATATATATATATATATATATATATATATATATATATTAACTATTAAGATTTTACGAAGAAATAAATTGTGATTGTTAATTTAGTAATATTGTGACTAAATTTTCTTATATAGTGCTTATTTATATAACACTTGGATTTTTTAATGGCAGAATTTGGAAATTTTAACTTTTTGTCATAATTATAAGATAACGCCAATCAAACATTCTTTTCACGATACATTTCGACAGTTTTCCTGTCATCATCAGGTGGGATATAATAACTCATTAAATTAAGGATTTTAAACAAATTTATTAATTATATATAAAAAAAATTTTTATTTTATAAAAACAATAATTATTTTTAAAAAAATTATACTTAAATTAATATATTATTTAGCATTTAAAATTTAATAATTTAAAAATTTTTTATTAATTATTTAATTTAATACAACAATCAATACATACAATATAAAAAAACCTATTTAAAAATTTATTTAGAAACACTCAAAACTTGTATTTACTGCATTCTGCACAATAATTTTCGGATTCAATGATTTTATCAACAACGCCTCACAAATCACACGTTCCCAATAATTATCGAAATTTTTAAATAAAATTTTAAAATCAGACATACCTATTTTAATCTTACAGCCCTTATTGTGCTCACCAATATGGGTCAATATGTTCTCGAGCTCGAATACAGAGATGATGGGAAGTCTCTCCAATGTATGTGGCATTACACCCATTACATGTAAACTGATAAACGAGATCGGAACACAATTCGACCGGAGTTTTTGACTTATTAACAAACATATTGCGTACTTTCCATGAAGTTGACACTATCCTATAGTTTAAATTCCCTAACTGCTTTCTTATCTTCACTTTATAATCCTTGTCATAAGTTCGAAATTTATTGATATAATTGTTTTTGATAGGTGACTATTTTACCAAGAGGATATTCTGGTGGCCATAATAGTTTCGTTCCGAAGGATGAATCGCACAATTTGTCTAAAAATCAAATTTTAGCACGACTTGATTCTATGATGGGTGGAAGGGCTGCTGAAGAATTGCTAAATGGAACTAGCAATATTACAACAGGAGTTGCAGATGATATGAAAGTAAAAAGGAGTTAAACTTTGGATATTAATTTATTATTTCAAAATTTAAGCAAGCAACCGATTTAGCAAGAGCTTTAGTGAAATCTTTCTCGATGTCAGATATTGGTTTGCAAGTAGTAGGCAGCAATAAATGCGAATGTGGAGGCCAAGCAGTGTCACCAAAATTATCGGACGCGATTGATGTGGAAGTCACTAAAATTTTAAATGAGTCCTACGCTAGAGCAAAAGCGATAATTCTTGAACACGAAAAAGAGTGGCGCATGTTAGCCAATAGTTTATTGAAATATGAAACATTAAATGGTGAAGATGTTGAGTTGATAATAAAGGGTAAAAAGCCAAAAGTCGCGAAGGCTTTTGAAGATGTTAATGAACTTAGCAAAAAGCCAATTGCAGAATCAAATCAATTTTTCGGACTTTTTTCCGGAAAAAATGCTAAAAAATAATATTTGGAAATTTATTTGACTTCATTGTTGTAATTCTCTATAAAATAATAGTTCCATTTATAAATATTATGACTTTGGTTTTACTATTAATGTAAAATTACAAACTTCAGACTTGGAAATTTTTACAAAATGGATTTATTAATTTATTAATTTAAAACATCGACTTTAAAACAGATTGCTATAAAATCGAACTGATTGTTAAGTAATCAATAATTAAGGTAATATTTCCTAAATCCATCTAGCACCAACACTAAAAAATTATCAATTGCTTAGTACAATTTTAAAAGAAATAATTGATTAAATATTAATTAGTGGGGAAATTAAGCAATTTCGTTAAGTCCTTTAATAATGTTAATAAAAATTAATTTATTAACTTTTTAAACTAATATATAAAAATCACTTATTTATAGAAAGTTTAACGTAAAAACCTTATTGAATTTGTTGAATATTCATCTGTAGAGACATACAATTAATTTGAACAAAGAATTTATTGCAATTAACATTGTTGAAGATCTTGAACATCATCAGAGATATAATTGTGAATAAGATGAAGGTTTCCTGTATTTCTGACATATTTGATCTATTGATTTTGGAGGGAAAGTGCCAACAATAATACTGATAACAATGATGATACCCCTAAATGACTAATTACGAGACAGCCACAACTATCTCACCATCATATTTTTACATCTTCTAATAATTAATAATACATTTATCGCAACCAATTATGGCTATTGACAACCACACATTTCCAATTGCTGTCCAGGGCAGTCAAACCCCGACAATTGGGAATGTGTTTGTTGTTATTTATAATAATGAGTCATGTTAATAAATGTTTTATTTATTTATTTACTCATTTATTTACTTATTTATTCCATTTATTCATTTGGGTTAGGGAATTGTTTATATCGATTATTAAGAATAATTTAAAAATTTGTGCTGTTATTGATGAAGCTTCCACCATTTCCAGTAAATCAACGCTTTTAGTTTTCATCAAAATAGAATCTTCTGAAATATCCCCAATAATTTTCGTAGATATTGTGGAGCTTGACGCACAAGATGCGAATACTATTTTTCAAAGTTTGTTGGGTGTATTGCTTGCTGTTGGATTTGATACAAATTATTTAAAACTGAATTTAATAGGATTCTGTTCTGACGGTGCTAGCGTAATGCTCGGTTGTAAATCTGGAGTCAGCGTACGAATAAAATATATGTTTCCAATCAATTTTTCTCAATCACCGTCTACAACTTGTTTTAGGTGATTCCATAAACGATATCAAACAGGTTAATCATTTTAAAGTTTTCATAGACAAAATATATTGTATTTTTCATCAATCTAATAAAAACCAAAAAGAACTGAATAATATTTCCCAGGAGCTTAGTTTTGATATAATTAAGGTTGGAAGAGTGTTAGGACCAAGATGGGATCTGCTCTTGCTGTATGGCGGAGCTACCCTGCTTTGTATACGTTGTTCTCTTCTAACCAAAAAATGTCTGGAATGGCAAAACGACTACAAAACAAATGTTTTCTAGTAGATTTAGCTCTAATGATTGACATCCTACAGGAGTGCGCTCATTATTCGTTTCATTATTCGTCTCATTATTCGTGATCCGCCCCGGAAAATATTGATTTTTAATTTTTTGATTTGTTTAATTATTATTTTGTACTTAAAATTTTTATTTTGAATTTGGTGTTTTTATTGATTTTCACCTCATTTTTGTACCTCTCTTGTAACCCCAACACACTAAAACTTACAGTGACGAAGCCCCCATCTGCGTGATTGAAGATGCCGTATACCCACCAGCTGAGCACCCGAAGGCCTCTCAAGCCATGGTATACAGTATTTCAACTCCTTGGTCACTACTATTCCAAACACAGAAATTAAAAAGAGAAATAAACGACAAAGAGCACAATTAAAAAGGAATATAACTAATACTAGATTGAATAAAAAAATTTATTGGCTAAAAACATTAGATAAAAATTACACATTAAAATAAAATTAACAAATCCAATTCAAGCGTACCTCGATGGCATAAAATCGAAAACTTAGGGCAGCAAAAATCTTGTGTTAACGTTAAATTTCAAAACCAAGTGTAATTTCAAATTGAAAAAATAGTTAGTTAACTGAATTTTCAATCAGTATTTATATTGATCTCAATGGTGCATTCATGCAATCTCTTCCACTAGATCCAATCAGAATGCAGTAAAACTTGATTTACTTTTGCATGCATGCATGAGTGTGTGTAATTATTTATTTTTAATTTAATTGATTTAATTTTTATTAATTTCAACAATTTAATTTTGTACATTTTTATAATTTAAATAATTTTAGCTAATTTTATTTTAATTTTCCTTAATTTTAACATTTGATTCTATAAACTTTATAATTCATATAATGTTAACTAATTTTATTTTAATTTTTATTATTTTTTAACGATTTAATAAATGTTATAATTTACATAATTTCAACTAATTTTATCTTAATTTTTATTATCTTATCAATTCAACTGGAAATTCTTTAGTTTCAATTTTTAAATGTATTTATATCTTTATTTTGTTTCTTTTAATTTTTAAATAAATTATTCTGTTCCTTTCTTAAAGTATGCACTCATTGTCATAGCTCATTCGTATGTAAATGCGAGCCATAACATCCCTATTTAATTTGATTATGGTCCTTTGTATGTAAATATGACCAATAATCCTTCTTAAAATTTCTTTTCTTATTATTAGCTAATTTATTATCAATTATTTTATTTAGTAGTTGGCAGGTTTTTTGAATGCGATATTTCTCTTAACTGTGTTGGTGATTGCAACTTCTTGCGTTTCTTGATTCTATGATACATGTTTTAATGTGTTATGTACTTTATTTTGTATTATTTGACATATAACCATAGATTTTAATTCAACTTAGTGCGGTTTTTATATTATATATTTCCGATCCATTAAAACAAACTCTCAACTTTCGGTTCTAGCCCAACGGGATGATTAATAACAAAAATTTTTAATAAAGGCCTCGTGCAATTTCATAAAGCTCACAACTAGGTACAACCTGAAGAATCCAAATCATTTGGAGTTTTCATGCCAAAGACAGATATATCAATAATAATAGAACAACCTAGAACAATAACACTATCAAATATATCATAAAACATCCCATTACAACTTATTTATACTTCAGTTAAAGTTAAATATTGCATAAATTAGCAAATTTATTTTTTAGTAGACTCTACGTACAACTTAATGTTCTAAATTACACAATTCAATGAACATAAAGCATTACTACAGTAATTTGAAAAAATTTAAGAAAATAGCTTTTACAATTTCT
>CAUHTR010001768.1:0-34290 GCA_959609185.1 Schmidtea polychroa | reverse complement strand
TGAATCAAACTTGCCTAGGATTTTTGTTGTGTTTAGTTTATGTTTGTTAACACATTAAAGACCGAATTTTTCTCTTTTAACTTGCCATAATGGCCGTATATCTTTTTGCTCTTAACTACATCCCGATTAAATTGCGCCCGAAAATATGTCTGTTACTGGTAAATTTTAATGTTTAAAGGTGTTGTATAAAAATCTATAAAATCGGGCATATTTTTTGCAACATTAATTATTTTCTATAACATTTAAAATATGCACTAAGGAATAGCCGAATTTGTTTTTTATGTTGATTGCGAATTTCTAAATTTTGGTGTTTCAGATTCCATATGCGGTCCGAATCGTTGGTAATCAAGACAACTTCATATGATTTTAATTTTTTGAAAATCACTTTCGGATTTATTTTCGAGGTTGAATTCTAACACAGATAGACAATTCGGAAACTGTTTACGTTGTTCTTTTCTAGATATCCCTCCTTTTTCCACTGTTCGCTTGACTGATCATCTATAACAGGGATGGCGAAACTTTTTTTGACTGCGTGCCAATAAATATTATTTTTATAAAATGAAAATACATGCGTGCCAATACAAATTATTTTTATTAAATGAAAATACATGCTTTTAAAAATTATATATAGATTCATTTCTATAATATGCTGACATGTTTTTTAATGGGATTTTTGTTGCTGAATATTTCTCGATAATGCATCAATATCCGGATCATAGTTTGACAATTTTAATGAAATACAAGCCTCCCCACATTCATCGGTAAGTCTGTTTCGTACATCAGATTTTATATTATTCATAATCGAAAATAGACTTTCACAGCTATACGTTGATGAAAATATTGTTAGAATAGCTAAAGACAATTTCTTCATCGCATTAAATGTTTCTGGGAGCGAACACCATGTCTTCAACAACATATTATTCATGTTTTCGTATTCTTCTTCATTTAATCTTTTTTTTTCATTATTTTCTATTTCTTGCCTTAACTCTATAAATTTCAGCTTCCAAATAGAACTTGATTGAAACTCTGCCAACTGCATTTCTAAATTCTCCAACTGTAACCAGTCTAATTGATCAATTTTAGCAGTTTCCATATCAAACTTGTCTGGATATTTAATAAAGTTAATTAATGGTTGAAATTTTTTGAAATCTTGAAATCTATTAGCAAAATTGTCTTGTATGTCACTTATAACTTGGCTATAAAAATTTATATTAATTTCATAGACTCCATGAATAGAAAATTTTTGAAGGTGATCTTTCAACAAAGGAAAATACTTAAAATTATTGTTGTCAATATCGCGTTTAAATATTACTAATTTGGACTCAAAACCTTCAATAATATCGAACATTACATCAATTGATTTTCCGGGACCTTGCAATTTAATATTTAATTCATTTAAATGGTTGGAAATATCCGTTAAAAACATTAATTTGGTGATCCAGTTATTATCAAAAAGTTCAGGAAATTCGGTTTTTTTATCATTAAGAAACATGATAATTTCATCAAAACATTCTACAAAACGTTGTAACACAAATCCTCTACTAAGCCAGCGTACGTGATTATACATTAACAATCCATGATAATTTGAACCTACCTCTTGTAGAAGCAACTGAAATTGCCGCTTATTCAAAGCTCGAGCTGCTATAAAATTTATTATTTTGGAAACAATACTTAAAATATCATCAAATGCTGCCAATCCAGACTTCGCACATAGAACTTCTTGATGAATTATACAATGAAAATTAATAATTGGATGCCCAACGTGTTCTTGAAAAAGAGATACAAAACCAGCTTGCCGTCCTATCATTGAGGGAGCTCCATCAGTTGTAATTGACACTATTGTTGATGTATCTATCTCAGCTATTTGAAACGTTTTTATAACTGCATCACTAATATCTTTCCCAGTTGTTTTGCTGATAAGGAAACTAGTGAAAGCAATTCCTCAACTATTTTTTCTCCTTTAGCATAACGAGCAATTATGGACAAGCGAGCTGAAGATGTTACGTCGGTACTTTCATCAAGACATATAGAAAATAGCTTTGCTGTGCGTATATCATTTATTTTTTTAATATTAATATTTTTATGCATTTTTAATATCCTGTCTTTAACAGTATTTCGACTTATACTTAATTCTTCAATGCGCTTAAGTATCTGCTCTTTATTTTGAAAATCTTCAAATAAATGTGGTGCACATTTAATGAAAGCTTCTTTAATATAATCTCCATCGCTAAATGGTTTGCTATGAGTAGCAATAGTCTTGGAAACCTCAAAACTAGCAGCAACTAAATAATTTGTATGTTTCAAAAATGTAGTGAATGATTTTGATTGGAAATTTTTATTTTTAACTTCACGTGCAATATATTCTTTTTGTTCTGAATCACTTTTAGATAAAAGAAATGAATGAGTAGTTTCATAATGACGTTTTACTGAGGATGTTCTGCACACTACTGTATTTCCACACAACGCACACAGGGCATTGTTATTGCTTTTCATCATTCCATATTTATCAGTCCACCAATCTTGAAATGGTCTGTTAGAGATGGCCTCTGTTTTCCTTTTCTTATTTTCTGACATTCTAAAGTTGAAACATATTATTTATTTATCATTAAAATTGTTAATGAATTACCTTTTGAAATCAATTATAATTGTCTTCTAAAAATATAAATAGATTTTTTTTTATTAGCAAAAAATAATACTAAAATAAGAAAACACAATTTTCAATCGCACTTACAAAGTTTTTAACTGAACTGAATTAGAATTAGTGAATTTCAATTTTGGCGAGAATGCAAATATTAAAACAATTTTCAATCGTACTTACAAAGTTTTTAACTGAACTGCATTAGAATTAGTGAATTTCAATTTTGGCGAGAATGCAAATATTCATATATATATGTATGTATATATTTGAAAATCCAAAGCATACTATATTCATTTTAACATTTAACATTTAAATAACAAAATTTATGCATTAAATTTGAATTGAGTTCACAATTTTTCCAATATCAAAAATGCATTTGGATTAGTCAGTACATTACATATGTATGAAAATGAAAAATATTATACGTGCCAGCGAAAATTTATCTGCGTGCCACTTTGGGCACGCGTGCCATAGGTTCGCCATCCCTGATCTATAATATTAGGATTATCATCCGTTAACACATTAACATCGGTTTGTAAAATACTAACTCCATAAATTTTTGTTTAGGAAATTATGTACGCAAAGATTATATTTGTTTGTTATTTATACAAATTTCAATCTTTTAAAATTTCTAATTAAAACTTTTAGAATCTTTCAGCTTATCCCACTTAAGAAATTTTTTAAGATTTTCCACGTTTCTTTCGATCTTCTTACCATTTTCGTTTCTTAAGATATATCGTCTGTCATGCACTTTCGATCACTTTATATGGACCTTCATATCTGTCCTGGCTTTTGTTGCGTGTTTCTAATTTTACAAACATTCTCCTACATTGAATCTTCTACTTGTTTATTCTTCTTGTTTTTCTTTTGTCCCGTACCATTTTCCCTGCTGCTGGGCTTTGGTCGGGTCTATAGACATTTTCAACTACTAGGGGATGATAGTCCTTAATACACAGTCAGCAGGTTACATTCCCGAGGGACCCTTAACCAAATGCCACACGATCACATTCCGAACATGACACTCATGATTCGCATCATGTTGGTGTTGTGCCATGTCGGCAAGCTACGATGAAGCAGGTGAGCCCCTGCCTTAGGACTACTCCTTCATCTCAACTCGACTTAACTAACTCTCGACTACCGTTAGAAGGACTTACGTCATTTTCCATCGTTCACGGTGTTGGCGCTACTCACATCATTTCTATCATCAAATAACCACCGCCATTATACCGTTTCCGCTAAGACGGTTTCTGACAAACATGCAAGAACAAAAATTTTCGACATTCCAGACACACATCAACACTGCAGGTTTATCCTTAACATACATCTTCAAATCATTACCCTCACCATTTACCACTGAGTTTTATATTAATAGATCTCAACATCAACCATAATCATTTAATTCGCCAATCAATAACAAGAAGTATATTTATATACTACAACAAAAGAAATATTCACAGAGTTTTGGGTGATGTCCCTGAAAAGATCTCATGGAGATCAAAGAAATCTCGGGCATCTTCTTCCCAAGAAGTGCTCGTGGAAGGTATCACTCTGAATGCCGAGGGAGAGCGGGGTAATGTCTCCACCGGAAGTGCCGGGGTTTGTTGCTTGGCTGTGGCGATCAAGGTCGCTCCTCTCTCAGCTTGGAGAGCTCTCCGTCTCTTAGTTCGCTCGGCCCTAGAAGGTTGCCGGCGCTTAGTAGTTTTTGTCGCCTCCGGAAGAGTGACCGGGGTCGATATGTCCGATACCTTCGGTGCCGCTTGGCTAGTGCCCGTGAAAATGACGTCTGAAGAAGTTGCTGGCCGTGGGACACCCGAACTACTGACACTTGTTCGATTGGTCGACGTGGCTGAAGCCTTAAGTCGAAAATGATGAGGCGGGAACACACTGTCTTCTTCTGCGAGGGTGATATTTACTATCTTTTTCGTGATCGACGCCTGCACATAGACTTTATGCAGCGCCTCTGATTGTTCTTTGATCAAGATTCGCAGAGCTCGACTCTCTTCTATCAACTCATCACGACATCTTTCGGCCCGGGAGAAATATGTTCCTTCTAAGTGATCTGATTTCTTTTTGAGGAGACCGTTCTGTGTCTGCAGCGTCTTTATGAGGTGATTCTTATCGGCACAAGAAAAACATGGGCGTAAGACAGTGGTGGTTGCTGGAGTCTTGGACATTTCTAAATAATCAAAAGAATTTTATTAGGATCAAGTCTTTCCTAATAATTCCATGACAAGCATCATCCCAATCAGATGTCGCAATCTCATTAAGAAAACAATAATAAAATAGACGAAAAACTCAAACAACTCCATGTACCACGTGTATGCTGGTAAACGTCGGAGCTTTAGCAAATTTAAAACGTATAATTTAAATTCATTCTTATTCGTTCGGATTCATTTCATGCACGCAAAAATTATTAAACTAATCGGTAACTTTGCTGATAGAGAATTAAACCAAAATTTGTATGGATGTCTATGGCATCCTTACGCGGGTTCCCGTTTACTACTGGGAGACAATTTATTCCAAAAACCAGAAAAATGTTCAATCAAAAATTTATTATCGAATTGTGTATAATCATTAATATATAATAATTGACATCTGAGCCATTTAATCGACATTCGCGATTTTATCTTTATACTATTAGTTTTCGATAACGTTCTGCAATTATCGCAATAGACCCGTCGGATTCCCCATGTGATATTATGGTGTAGCTGTTTGTGTTTCGTGTGGAATTGTGTTTCAGTTCGAGTGTGATTAGACCGGCTGGTGAACCTTATCTCATTTTCTAGCTCTATTTGCTGATCATGTTAATACGACTGTTAAATTTTGGTAACCGGCTTTTATATATGCGCAACTTTGCGTGTGATTGTTATCAGATGTGAAAATTGGTGAGTGTGGATTCCCAACCGTATACGTTCGGGTGGTCAATTTTATCAAAAACATCAAGGTTTCTCATTCTCTCATCCCTGATTCAAACGCCATCCCACAATCAACTCTTATCTCCTTTGGATATCCAAATCTTTAAATCCATTTTTCTAAATTCGATTTCTTAATTGTTTCCTCGCCTTGTCTTGTTATAGTTGTCAGGATTTGATACTTACTGTAGTGTATTGTCAAATTTTTAATTATTGTCACTTTTATTATAAAGTAGTTACGAATAAGTAAATCCCCTCAATTTAGTTGTCGCGTTATTTATTCAAACTATATAGTTTAAATTCTCTATAATAAATAATCACAAATTGAAAAAATTAAGGCAATTACTAAAAAGCAAAATTTGATAAAGAAGCAAAATTGAATCAAAATCAAATTTACTAATAACCAAATTACCGACGTATTGATATTATTTTCAAGAATCTTCTAACTCTACCAACAACCTTATATTATATATTTTCCCATCACCGGAACTTCATAAACTAAAGAAAAAGAAAATCTTCAACTATATTCAAAGAAATAAAGGTTTTATTGACATCAGAAATTCCCCAAACAGATAAGTTACGAAATCCAATTTAGACACCTAAGGTGCGTTTAAAAGTTTTGTTGTTAGTAATAAGATTTTGTAAAAGTTTATTAAAATGTTTATTTTGATAATTCTATATTCATTATACACAAACACCCCGGCTGTACCGCTACATTTTTAAAGGTAACTCTGCCGGGTACTAACAAATCTCTTAATACACAAACACGCTGATAACAAAAATAGAAGTTTATTAACATAACTGTTATTATAACAATCAGACAAGTACCCTCGGACTACATCAACACTTACTATATACTTACTGTTATACCAAATATATACTTCTTACGTCCTTTTGTTTCTTGCATTTGTCCACATATATCCATGAAGTAGATAGTTATAGATCCATGTGTACTCCAGATCCAGATAACCCCTATTATTTTAAATTTTTTTTAAAAAGACCCCTACTTTCTTTTAATTTTAAATTTGGTTTTAATTATCGATTACGTAATATTTTTAATTCTGTGGAAATCGTTGATGATGTAATAATTAAAATTTTTATTTTAATTATCAATTACATAATAATTTCAATTTGTTTAAATCATTGATTATGTAATAATTTAAAATTTGTTTTAATTACCAATTATCTAATAATTGCAATATTGTTTAAATAGTTGATAAGAGCTTTTTATGTCAAAATTGTGAAATTTCGTTTTTAGTACACCATTTTTGAATTTACACATCTTTTTAAACAAATTGAGATATTTTCACTCAAACAATATATAGATAGAATTTTAATCTCTACAAAATGACATCATTATTTACTTCAAATTCACAATCATAACACCTTAAACAATGCCTTTTTTAGCCATCTTTTACATACACACGTATTTTCAACTTTAAAAAAATACAAATTATTCATCTAAACTTAAGAAAACTCATTATGATAGTAAAAAATTATATTAAAAGACATTAAAATCCCAGAGAAATTCGAGCACTATCTAATCTCCAAATCGGTGATATGATATCTTTCTCATCCATGATGATAAAATTTTATTTAATAAAAGATATCTCAAAAAACTTGTCTGTTCTTATTTTTGTTATTTAAACAAATTTCAGATTTTCTTAAAATATTTCTTAGATAAATTTCTTCTTTTTAAAATATTTTTCAATAAAAATATTTTTAAAATTTTTACCAAATTTCTAATTAATCTTTAAGAATCTTTTAACTTCCTCATAGTCATCTTTCTACATGTCTTTAATTTAAAATATTATATTATGAGCATCCATAAAAACCTTCAAAATGACCCTTGTCTTACCCTTGGATTAGAATAATACAACATTCGGATACCCAGCGTAAAACCCTTCGAAATAATAATAATAATCCCTGTGAGCGTTATAACCGTTCGAAAAACCTTTAAACTGAGTCCTCGTTAAATAAATATCCATCGCAAACTCATCATTAGAAAAAATAATATGACCTTGAAAATAATAATTTCTAAAATAATAGTACTTTTTAAATAAAATAAGAACAAAATATCTTTTCCGATAAATTCTCACTACATAATAATAATGGTAATAATAATAATAGTAAAATAATAATAATAATAATAATAATAATAATAATAATAATAATAATAATAATAATAATAATAATAATAATAATAAAATGCACTTGTAAAAAGTTTCTGTGTATCGACTAATTTTTTAGTCCGCAGAGGTGATTATGATTTTTCATACGCCATGTTTACAAGTTTACAGATTTTTTCTGTGACCAAGCTATTTTGCAAGCGATGTGATTTCCAGTGTACCGGGGAAAGTATGCAATAGAGTTGAATCAACAATATTGTATACTTACCTGGCGCGAAGAGAAATCTTCGTGTCTCCCGCATAGTACTGATAAGAGCCAAAAGCTCGAAACTAGTCTACTATTGGGATTTGCACTGGGTATCACAAAGCTTGTACTGTTTATTAATAATAATAATAATAATAATAATAATAATAATAATAATAATAATAATAATAATAATAATAATAATAATAATAATAATAATAATAATAATAATAATAATAATAATAAACATTTAAGAAAAAATATCAATTCAATGAATTCAATACTTTGAAAATAAATAATAAGAACTTTGAAAATAATTTGAAAATGATAATAATAATACTTTATAAATAAAAGAGGAATTTTGAAGAAAACAGTGATGATAAAAAAATATTGGAAATCATGAAAATATTGAAAATGATGAAAATGTTGAAAATGATGGAAACGTTGAAAATTATGAAAATGTTCCTGAAAATAATCATCAAAATATTGAAAATCATGAATTGATGCAGATATTCAGATTTATGAATATTTAAGTAAATAATAATGAAGCATCGAAAATAAAATAATAAGAACTTTGCAAATAATAATAGTAATATTTCACTGCGTGTGTATAACCCCTTTGAACAACCTTTAAAATATTAATAATAATAATAAGATGAAGAACTTTCAAAAAACTTTAAAAATAATAATTTAAAATAATAATAGTAAAGAAATATTGAAAAATATTGAAAATTATTAAAATATTCATGCAAATGATAAAAATGTTGAAAATCATGAAATAATAATTCTTTGACAATAATACTTTGAAAATATCTTTGAAAATAACTTTAAATATTAATAATAATAATAATAATAATAATAATAATAATAATAATAATAATAATAATATTAATAATAATAATAATAATAATAATAATAATAATAATAATAATAATAATAATAATAATAAGATGAAGAACTTTCAAAATAACTTTAAAAATAATAATTTAAAATAATAATAATAGCAAAATGTTGAAAATCATGAAATTGAAGTAGAACTTAAGTTTTATGAATAATTGCAAATAATAATAATAATAATAATAATAATAATAATAATAATAATAATAATAATAATAATAATAATAATAATAATAATAATAATAATAATAATAATAATAATAATAATAATAATAATAATAATAAGAAGAAGAAGAAGAAGAGTTTTCAAAATAACTTTAAAAATAATTTTAAAATATTAAAGTCATATGAACTTTATTGAGCTTAGTGAGTCATCGGATCAATGATCTGATCCAGAATAATACTAAAAATAGATGTCTTTGTTACTAAAAATAGAATGACCTCGATGAGTCAGCGGATCAATGATCTGATCTAAAATTTTACAAAAATAGATCCAAAATGTTACTAAAAATAGATGTCTTTGTCACTAAAAATAGAATGACCTCGATGAGTCAGCGGACTTTGAGTCATGGTCTTTGTTTAAATTACCTTGATAATAAAAAACTTGATGATAATTATAATAATAATCTTTAGAAATAATAATGACAATAAAAAGATATATGGCTCGTTCAAAAGATCATGCATTGGGCTTTAAAACGAGCAATCATTCAAAAAATTTCGTTGACTGAAACTTTGTAAATTTAAATTTTAAAATATAACCTTGAGAAAAAATTGACCGTGAAAAAAAAATAACCTTGAAAAAAATAATATTTTAAAAAATAATAATAAAATAATCAAATGACCTTGAAAATGGTCTTGAGAAAATGTTAATAACATCACCAATAATAATGATACTTTCAAACAACTCATGCGACAGGTTTTGTACCAAGCTTCAAAATCACCTATCGATCGATGAAATAAATTGATGGGAACGATAACTTTTGGCATGCAAAATAGTAGGGCACCGCTAGCACACTTAATAATATTTTTGCAAAATAATAATAAAATAAAAATATTTTTGAAAAATAATAATATGACCTTGAGAATGACCCTAGTGGGTAATCGCGATGAGTCATATAACCTTGAAAATGACCTTGGAAGAATCACACGAAATTGATAATGATCTTGGATGAGTCACACGACAATGAAATGACCTTGAAATTTTTTTTACCTTAACGAGAAATCCGATGAGCCATGGTCTTAATTTAAAAGATCTTGAAAAAAATTTCACCTTCTTGAGACAAGCAATGAGACACATGAACTTGAAAAAAACATTGATGAGTCATAGGGTGAGTAATGGTCTTTGTTTAAAATAGTAAAAAGTTTTAGTTTCAAATCATAATTGTGATTATACACTATTGTATTACACACTTCTATTAAAACGGATGTACATTACACTGTTATAATATAACTAACCTCATTACACACTTGATATTACTTTAGTTATTACACACCTGCAATAACTTCATTCCCCCACTTAGGCCCTAGCCCTCACTTTTTATTGTTTAGGGCCGCGTTGTGTGTGCACTGTACACAGAGACCCCGCCAAGAATCTGGGCAACCACTAAGAATCACTAAACAATAAAGAGAGGGGGATAAAAGAGAAAAGTGTACAGGAGTGAGTACAAGTGTGTAAGACAAGAGTAATGGCAGTTGTGCTTTGAGATACGTTTTAATATAAGATGTGTAATACAATATGCACAACACAGTAGATAGAGAAACAGACCTGGTTGCACAGCAGGAATAGTTCATAATATTACACACCAGTGAAAAGTTATGAAATGAAATTTAATATACAAGAAGGCATAAAATATCAATTAATATTGACATTCAAATTATGGATAGTCAAGAAAGATTGTTGCCAGACACTAGTCTACCATCAACATAAGGGGGAAATTCTACGTTAAACACTACTGACAACAGTAGAGCTCCATTATTACATCCTCCGGTTAAACAACGGATAACATATGGAACAAGAGAACCTGTTATGCCAAGAGAACCACAACAGATTACTAGACAATCATATAAAAGATTCCTAGATGATATGAAGAATTACAGAATCGAAATGGATAAATGGTATGCAGGACAAGTATACCAATCGACTTCGAAAAGAAAGTGGCCTCAACAAAAAGAGGAACATGGATATAGAATAAAGGAACCATCATTTAAGAACCCTAAATTGGATACTCCAAGAATAAAAGAACCAACAAAAATGATTACTGGTCCTTTACCAAAACCGAGACCTAGACCGGCATTGGATGATTTGACAAAAGATATGTTATATAGACAGAGCCAAGATCAGGATTTACGATTAAAGTTATTGCAATCAGCTCGACAAAGAGACATAGACAGAGGGCTAACATGGAAAGGCGATACACAAATGTCATATGATGATTGGATTGCAAAGACTGAAAGAGATCGTTTTCCTTTGACTGATAAAGAAAGAAGAAAAATGATAGATTACGATAGAAAGGTCAAAGCAGACTTACATGCTCAAATGGAAAAGCATAAATTGGATCCTAAGTATAAACCTAGTCACCATAGTAAGTCGTTATATGATATAAAACAATTCTTCGAATTCGAAAGAGAATTATTAATGAGGAATAAAGAAAAAGGTATTCCATTAGACAAATGGAAAGCAAAGACAGATTTAAAAGGATTAAATGAGGCAATAAAGGAATTAGAACCATATAATGAGGTTTTCGACAAACATAAAAAATGGTTAGAAACGAAAACGGAACATAATAAATGGGCAGTAAAGCAATTTGAAAATTTAAAATTACGTGGAAAAGAATTCCTGACCAGTTATATGCCACTACTAAAAACAGGTTTACGTAACCTAGGCAAAATTGGTATTATAGCTTTAATTGACTTCGGGATACAAGGAGAAATATAATAGTCAGCTAAACTATTCGATTAGTATTAGTAAAGGTCATAACGCAAAGGAGTGTAGATAGATTAACTGAGTGAAAAAGTGTGTAATTATACTTATCTATTTCTATTTATAACTCAGTCTCGTTACTATTATTAATTCAAATATACCTTACTTTAATTCACAATTGTACACGAGTATGAGAGCCATGATGCAAAAGATTTTCTACTTTTCAAACTTTATTTACTTGGTCTTTGTGACATTGCTTGTCTTTATATAAATTTTTATCAAATATATTTTTTTAATTATTTAACAAATTACATTTCAAATAAATAAAAATAAATATTTTAAAGTAGCTATTTGTAAGCCAAATATATATATTAACTATCTAATATTAATATTTAACTACAATGACAATTACAGATTTAGTTTCAAATCATAATTCTGATTATGCAAATTTTAATAGTAAAATAATAAAAAATAATAATAAAAATGCAAGAAAACGCAAAGTAAAATACAATGTTGTCTCAGTGGATTTTAAGTACACCAAATCGAAATATGAAAATGTTTACGACCCTGAAAGTAAGAAACCCGTTTCACTAATAAACCACGGGGTCAACTGCTACATGAACGCTGCTATCCAAAGTATTTTCACTCCTCTACATGAAATATACCAAAGACTGGATAATATTTCAATTCCAGCCAATTGTGGAGCTGTGATCTTACTAAAAAATCTAATGAAATCATATGAAAATCGAAAAAGCTTTTCAATTCGAGAATGTATTTCTAATTATTCAAAGCTCGAGTATTTCAGCAGTGAATTGTCGTGGAATCAGCAAGAAGATGCTCATGAGTTTTTGAATTGTTTTCTCAACAAATTACATAACGAATTAGGACTGGTGTCGACATCGGTCAAATCTCCTTTCGAAAGCGCACATGATTCTCGTTTCTTTTGTGATAACTGTGGAAAATCGAATAGTTTAGAAAGTTCCAGTGTGGTGAAAGAAAATGTTCTATTTGTGAATGTTGGCAAAAACATGAATGAAATAATTGAGAAATCAACAAGTAACAAGGTTAATGGATTTAGTTGTGAAAATTGTGGAATAAAAGGCACAGCCAGCAACACTGCCGTTTTTTCAGAATTACCCAAATTTCTAATTATTTGTGTTAAAAGATTTACCTATGATAATTATTGTGAAAGTATTGAAATCGAGGAATTTATTTCTGTCTCACTTAAAGAAAACGACACAGTCAAACATATAAAATATGAATTAATTTCAATAGTAAATCATCATGGAAGTGCGTTTGGTGGGCATTATAATTGTTGTTTAAAACATGAAAACGTTTGGTACACAGCAGATGACGAATCCATTACAGAGTTCAGCTTCGATCAGGTCGTAAGCAGTTCCAGATCTTCATGTTATATACAGGTTTATGTAAAAAGAGAATAAATTCGAATGTATTGTTTATAAAACATTTTTAGTATCTATCATTTAAGTATAAATATACAAAGTAAAATATCTGTTTTTTCTATTATCATAATAAAATTATTAATACTAATTTGTCTAAAATCTTATTTTTGATCGATTTTTTGAGATTAACAGTAGAGGGATAGCGGCCCTCTGGGACAAAGACATACCCCCTACCCCCCCCCCCCGCCATTTAAAATTTTCTTTTCAAGGTCAAATTTTAAACAAAGACATATGACTCATCAAGGTCATTGAAACGAAGACCATGACTCATCCGATGACTCATTCAAGGTCATATAACTCATCCGATGACTCATTCAAGGTCATATGACTCATCCGATGACTCATTCAAGGTCATATGACTCATCCGACGACTCATTCATATGAGTCATATGAGTCATATGAGTCATGCTAAATGTTTTAAAATTTAAATTCTCAGAGTTCCCGCCAATGGTTTTTATTATTTAATAGCTCATTCGAAAGGTATTTGAATGGTGAGTATTTGAGACCATCGAAGGTCTGTGGAGGTTCAATAACCTTCAAAGAGTTCAATGGTATTGGTTACACTCAACATCTCACAAGGGTATTATTATTACTATTATTATTATTATTATTATTATTAATATTAATATATATACTCCGAGTTTATCCGACAAAATATTTTGTCTCCCTATGGGTAATGCTCACAAGGGTACTGCTCACGCTCAACAACTCGCAATTAATAATAATTCAATCTTTTTTTAACAAATAATCATGCTTCTTATCAATAATTGTGATATTCTTTTTATTTTCAACAATAGAGTTATTGAAAACTTCAATATGATCAATCAATTTAATTTTTATATTTTGTATATTTACAAATGATAGTTCATAGCTGTTTTCTAAATTCTTCAATCTTTGAGATATTCTTTTTCCTGGGTGCTTTGACCATTTTGGTTTGTCGAGAATATATAAAATATCCATCAACTTGGCTGTATTCGGACAAACACATATTGATTTATTAAAAGACTCCACTGTTATTGTTGTATTGTGTGAGCACACACTCGTTATAATAATTAGCAATATGGTTTTCATGGTGTATCAAATCAAAACCTTTCTTTTACATTTATAGTTTATCAACCAATCAGAATCATACGGTATTAGTATAAATAAAACATCATATTTTAAATTATTGTAGAAATGTCTCATTTTATGGAAAATCTTTTAAGCGAAGTTATCAACAAGAAGATTGTGGAAAGCCTGAGTTTCCTGGTGGACCGGTCCGAAAAGATTATCGAAGGAAATCGTATCGATTATGAGGATGTGCTCAATTCCGATTGCCTCGAAACGAAAAAATTATATTTTCATAGGATTTTTAACTGCCTATGTGACGATGAGATGAAGTGGACCCGAATACTAGTAGGGTTCGCTTATATGAAGATAATAATCGAAAAAAGTTTATGGGACTCGGAACATTATTATCTGTGGTCTCAAGAAGTAATACTTTTATAATCTATATTTTATTAATATTTATTTTCTAGATAATCAAGTCTAAGTTTACACCATGGATAGAAGCCAATGGCGGATGGGGTGTATTGAACCAACTCGCCCGAAATGCAAAAGAAATCGACGACCACAAAATGAAGTTTAAAAACTATATAAAACTTGCAACAGGTGTTGCTATTTTGTATGTTATATCTCGATTTTTAAATAAAAATTAATGTAGTTATTTTGTTTTTTAAATAGATTTATAAATAAAAAATTAATCTAGTTATTTTGATTTTTAAATAAAAATTAATATAGTTATTTTAAATAAATTTACAAACAATAATTAACTAAAATTTATTAACACATTCGCAGTCGTCATCTCCACATTTCATTATATTTTCAACGACATGATCAATACAATCATTCGTAATATTATCTTTAGGTTCCTCTATAGGTTCATTTATAGGTTCATAGATTTCGTCATCAATTTCTTGAGTATCGGTTTCTTGAGTTTCTTCCTCATCATCAAATCCTGAATCTTGACTCTCAACTACCCAGCCGATATTTAATGCATTTGTAATAGATAATATGTCCTCAATTTTCACACCAGCTATTTTTGCTAACTTTTCCAACAAAAAGTTGATTAAAAATTCTAAATAATAAATAATTCGGTATTTAATTAATAATGTTAACCTTTTTCTGTAGTCATTTTCATCACATTAAAACTATATTATAAGTTTGTTTATAGATTTTCTTTGTTAAATTTGCATGTCATTTGCATTTATGTTGCAATTAATAAAGAGAAAAACAAATATGACTAATACATTTATTAAATATAACATTAAAATATTTGTGAAAGTCTAGCAGACATAATTTTCCAAATAGGAGAATATACATCATTATTATCAACTTTATATCCCTGGATTGCAATTGTTATATACCAATTTTCATTTTCTTTGAAACTGATTTCATCAAAAGCATCATAAAATCTTGCATATCTATTGTTGAACCATGCATGTTGATTACATGATAGATTCGAATCTAACCGTTTAAAAACATCATCAATAGTTTTGACATCAATCATTGAAAGCGTGCCGGATAAGAATTGAAATTTAGTTGGAATTAGCTTGACTGGTGCAACCAATTTCATATTGATTTCTTCTTTCAAAAAATACATTTTGTAGTTGTGGAACATTTGAACTGGTTGTACCATTTCTTTAGGTTTTTCGGTGCATGAAATTTTCTTGGTCATAGTGAATAATGATTAAATTGAAATGTTACAGGGTTTTTATACCTTTGACTCATGCCTATCAACCAATCAGATTATAGCATGTCTTTGTTTAAATTTGCATGTTATTTGCATTAATGTTCATATTATTGATGTGACATATTATTATTAATGTTTTATTATTATTTATGTGTCATATTATTATTACTATTTATATTATTATTATTTATATTATTACGATTATTATTATTATTATTATTATTATTATTGTTATTATTATTACTATTTATATTATTACTATTACTATTTATATTATTACTATTTCAAATATAAAAACACGATAGAAAGAAAAAATACATTTATTAATATCCTATATCTACAATCCGGGAGTAGTGAAACCTTCTCAGAGTTTTCACTAACTCCCATTCAACATATCGCCGATATCGATCGGCACAACATGAGCATCCGATGATGCATTCGTATTCCGTCTCCATTTGTTTCATTGTCCTATTGATCTTCAGATCCCATAGGAATTGATGGAATACCTCCATGATTCGAATTTGAGTCGCATAGAATATCAGATCTGGAATGATCTCAGGTTCGCGATCCTTGATAATTTCTGCAATTTGCGGGTAATAATATTTTATCCGATTCAACATCACTTCTAAATATTTTTCTAAAATAATAAATATAAAATTTACCGTAGTCGTCAATATCTTTCATTAGATTTGCGGCGCTTGGAATTTTGTACATTTTGTTGAATAAATGAATCCTAAACAAAAAACCGTTTGTTTAAATCAATCAATAACCAATTAGAAATTAACCAATTAGAAATCGACCAATGAAATTATCTCATTTCGAACATTGTCAACAAATTCTCTATACTCCAAATTTCTCAACCCCAACATGACAACCTTTCCACTAGCAAACACGTTGACACATATAGGGTTATATTTTAATAGTCTTAGTGCCGGAAACAATTCCGGTTCAAACATACAATCACATTTTTTCGACATGTTATATAGATTGATACTATGTCCCATATCCATAGTAACTGTAATTGATTGAATTATAATATTATTTATTCGATATTGTAATTTATTAATATCCAAAGGTTTCTTACATCCCATGATTCTGCATTTACCAGTCTTGAAAAATATTATCGGATATTTCCCGCTTCTATCGATAATTTGCTTGGGTTTCCCTGGTGGGAACCTCATATTCGATACATCAAAATTTCCTCGATAATTTATATTTGCTAACATTATTAAATCATTTATTAAAATTAGTCTTTATATATAAATTGAGCACGAGTTCATTAAATCATCGAATATAAACAAATACACATTTATAAAATTTTTGAAATGGAATTAAGAAATGATGCAGTATACCAAATCGTTGGTCCGAGTGGTAGTGGAAAAACATTATTTGTTTGTAAATTACTAAAATCAAATTTATTCAAATCAAAATTCAACAGGATTTATTGGCATAGGGGTGCTGATGAAGAACATGGATTAACTCAATCAAGTTTCTGTAAATTAAAAAACATGAAAATAGTAAAGGGATTTGATAAAAACTGGTCAAGTCGATTACAAAAAGGTGATGTTATAATCATTGATGATTTATACCAGGAAGCCAATAAAGAAAAGGATTTTAATAATTTATTCACAAAAATCAGCAGACATGTTGGTGTAACAGTTATTTTCATAACACAAAATCTATTTCATCAAGGTGGTGCACATCGAACACGTAATTTAAATGTACAATATTTAGTTATTTTCAAGAATCCTAGAGATGCAACAGTGATTGATTTTCTTGCACGTCAAGCATACCCTAACAATCGTAATTTTCTTATCAGTGCATTTCAAGATGCTACAAAAATACCTCATGGATATATATTTCTTGATTTCACACAACAATGTCCCGATGATTTACGAGTAAAAACAGATATTTTCAACCCAAAAGGTGCCATGGTTTATAAACAAAGTTGAAAACCTCTATGAATAATAATGTTTCTAAAAGCAAGGGTGAAAAATATTAGGAAATTAAGAAAAAGTATTAGAAAGAGTATTAAAGTTCCAAAAGTTCCACCAACAACTAGTTATACACCATCTAAAAAAAACTTGTAACTGAAAATTTCTCTGCAATGAATCTTATTTCGAAAAATCCTAAACCTAAACGTCAAACCCGTCAAACCCGTAAAACCCGTAAAAAAGTAGTTAAAAATCATCGCAGTTTTCCATTTTTTAATGCATTGTTAAAGGCCCCGAGTATGAAAAGAATGAATATATTGCAATCATTCCCAAATTTTGTTGTCGATGATTTACTCAATATTATGCTTAAAGTAGTCAAAGGCAAAATTAAAATCAGTAAATCAAAAAAGCATTTATTGAGCAAACATAGGAAACCTTTGTTATCATTAGTAAATAATAAAAATCGTAAGCAAATGAGGAAAATTATATATAAACAACAAGGTGGATTTATTGGTGCATTGATACCTCTGGCATTATCATTATTAGGTGGAGTTGTAGGAAATCAATCATAAACAATGGGTGCTAATCCTTCATTGCCCGACATTAAATTTAATTTTAAATCTTCTTGTTGTAATGGAGAAGATTTGGACGAACCCAGAAGACAAAGCCGGTTTCGGTGGAGTGGAAAAATTAAAGAAAAGAGTTCCGAATTCGAAAAAAGAAACCCAGAAGTGGTTATCAGATCAGCTTGCGTACAGTTTGAACAAACCAATGCGGAAAAGATTTCCAACAAGAGCGTATAAAACATTTGGTATTGATGATTTATGGCAAATGGATTTGATGGAGATGATACTTTATTCGAAAATTAACAATGGGAATAAATATATTTTAACATGTATTAATGTATACAGCAGGTTTGCACGAGCAATACCAGTCAAGGCAAAATCTGCAGAAGAAATGTCCAAGGCAATTAATATTTTATTTAAAGATGGACATCCTAATAACTTGCAAACAGATTTAGGTATTATTATTATTATTATTATTATTATTATTATTATTATTATTATTATTTTAGGTAAAGAATTCTATAATAGCAAAGTTAAGCAAATTCTCGATAAACTGAAAATAAATCACTACTCGGTACATTCTCAATACAAAGCTGCCCATGTTGAAAGATTTAATCGAACATTGAGAGATAGATTAAAGAAATTGTTCGTGCATCAAGGTAATAAAAAATGGGTAAATGTATTACCGAAAATAATAACAAGTTATAATCATTCATCACACCGAGGACTGAATGGATTGAGACCGGTTGATATTACATCAAAAACATCATTGACTTCTAAAAAATCTGTAAAAATTGCAAAACCTAAATATAAAGTTGGTGACCATGTTAGAATTAGTAAAATTAGTGCATCACCATTTATTAAAAATTTTGATACAAATTGGAGTGATGAAGTCTTTGTAATTTCAAAAATAAATACTAAACAGAATCCTGTAATGTATGTCATCAAAGATAATGATAATAATATTGTACAGGGGAAATTTTATGAGCAGGAATTACAAGTCATTCCTCCCCCAAAAGTATTTAGAATTCAAAAAATATTGAAAACTAAAAAAGTCGGCAAGGATAAACAATACTATGTCAAATGGCATGGTTATCAAAACCCGTCATGGATATCAGCAAAAGATCTAGTAAAGTGAATTTTTATACTATTTTGCCGAGCAATAGTTGCCCATTAATTCATCCAGACAATCAAGCCAGTAAATTCATGGTCAATCTCCAGAATCCGATTTCTTTAAATGGTGACTGGGAAGTTGCACTGCAAGATTTTACATTCGTGTACAATACATTCTCATTTTATAGTCAATGTAAGATTGATTTCAAAAGGAATATTGTGAAAACATGTAGCGGTATCTTTGTTATCAGTAATTATGATAAAACATATCACATTCCGAATCAAATTTTAGATTCGCATTGCTATATGTTTTACAAGGATGGATTAAATATCAGTTGTGATTTTAAACCATTTACAATAACATTCGAAACTATTGAAGATGCCAAACGAATGGGTTGCAATAAGTTGAAAAATATTATTACGGAGACCGAGTATTTATTACGTTTTAAGATATTTGAAGCAAACAGTATAGTGAAAGAAGAAATAAAAATATCTGTGTCGTATAATGATGAAGTTGAAGAATCATTCACCTTTGCTGATGAATTATATTTTGATAAACTTGATGTATTACTTAAATATTTAAAGTTCAATTGTTCACACATATTTAAAAATTTGGAAATTGTGAAAGATTTGATGTTTACCTTCATTTTGAATGATGATATTTGCGAAGTTACATTTGATAAAAATTTGGCAAATTCACTTGGATTAGATAAGCAAAAATATCGAGAAAAATCGACTGGTATACGCAAACCAAGAATACTAGAACATCATCAACAAATGTTCATATATACTAACATTATTGAACCCATAATTGTTGGTGATTCCAGTGTTCCTCTTTTGAAATCGGTATGGATTGGAAAATATGAACATGATGAAGTTGTCAATATAAATATCGATAATCCCATGTATTTACCAATAGCAAGTTCATGTATAAACAATATAGAAATAAATATTCGTGATGATAGTGGAAAACTTATAAACTTTCCAAAAGGTTCAAAAACTCATTTGACATTACATTTTCGTAAAGTAGATGGCAAATTCTGATATTATTAGTATGTATAGTGGTAGCCAATCTGGCGGTGAATTACCATATTTTATTGGTAAACAGTACGGATCGGGATGGTTGAGAACAATTGGTAGATTTGCATTGCCTATTCTTAAACGTATTGGTAGTTTTGGTATGAAAACTGCAAAAGATGTTATTATGAATGAACAGAAAATATTACCATCTCTAAAAACAAATGCTTTAGCTGAATTAGGTAAAGTTTTACCGGGGGTTGCAGGTATGTTTCAAAAAGAAAAATCTCCAGCTCCAGCTCCTGTTCCAAAACGTAAAAGACACGGAATATCACGTATAAACAAACGAATGAAAGGACATGGAACTATATTTGCAAAATGATTTGTGGTAAATCTGAATTATGTATATTTGATAGACCATCGCCTCAAGCGGTAATTGAATTTGGGGCGTTTGAGGAAGTTTTTCCTATGAATTCAATTACCGATAGTAGAAATGATATAGAGTTTTATATTAATGGTTCGCAAACTGAATATTTAGATTTGAACGATACTTTATTGACTGTTCAGGTCAAGGTTGTAGATAAAGATAGAAAAGTTTTGGATGCCAATGCAGATGTAATACCGAACAATTTCCTGTTTCATACTCTGTTTAAAGATGCAGTGTTGGAATTTAATAATATAAAGATTGAGGGTGGAAATAATACATTCATTCACAAAGCTTTAATAGAAACTATTTTAAATTACAATTCCGATACTAAAAATACATGTCTTACTCCAATGGGTTATGCAGCAGCAGATGATGAAAGAAAAAAGTGGGTTAAAGGCTCAAAGGTTTTCACCATGTGCTCATCATTACAACTCGATTTTATGGATCAACCGAAATATTTACTACCGGGAGTTAATGTACATATTAGACTGAAAAGGTCTGATTCTGCATTATCTCTTACTAGTGCAATTGGTGCACCAATATGTCAATTAGTTGATGCAAAATTATTGGTGAGAAGAGTTCGAGTAGACCCGTCAGTATTAGCTGGTCATCAATTAGGTCTTAATTCAAAACATGCAATTTATCCATTAAAAACAAAGGAAATTGTACAATTCGCTATTGCTAAAGGTGCTTCATCATTCTATAAAGAACAAATATTTGGTGATAGAAGAATGCCTAATTTTATTCTGATAACATTTCAAAGTGAAACACAATATAATGGATCATATACTGCGTCCAGTTCAATTTTCAAAAACTTTGGTGTTACATCATTGACTTTGTCGAAAAATACTGATTATAGAGAAACATATATTCAAGATTTCGAGAATGACAATTACTGTGCGACATATATGCAGAGTATTGTTAGAAATCTGGGTTATTTAGATAAAAATTTGAATTGTGGAATAACTCTAGAAGAATTTAAAACCAAATACCCATTTTTTACATTTGTTTTAGCCCCCGATTTTGATTTAAATCAGAGTCAATTACCCCAAAATGGAAATTTACGACTGGATATAAAGTTTGCAAAAGCAATTACTGAACCAGTCCATGTAATAATCTATGGAGTATTTGAAAATGAAGTTCAAATTACTGCAAATAGAACAGTGTTGGTATAAATGTGTACAGAAATATAGAAAGTTGTCATGGAGTAAGTTTTTTGATACTATTTAATTTATTAAAGTAGTTCTGTTCAGGTTAATCGAATTGGAAAACAGATATTGGGAAATGAATTTGTAGGAGTTTTTCCTCTCGATAAAATTCCATATTTGAGAAATAATCAAGCCATAATCGTCAATACTCAATCGTCTCATCTTGGTGGAGAACATTGGATAGCTATATACGTGAAACCTAGTAATATATTCGTATTCGATCCTATGGGTTTTTATTACCCGGCTTTATTGATATCAAAACTGCAAACAATGGGGAAACCTATTATGTATAATAAAACTATGTTTCAAAATCCATTGACCCAAACATGTGGTCAACATTGTTTAGCTTGGTTGTTGTATAAAAAATTTGATGTTTAATAAATGTATATTGTATCCTTTGTTGTTCTTCTTTTTATTATTATTATTATTATTATTATTATTATTATTATTATTATTATTATTATTATTATTATTATTATAATTATTATTATAAGTATTATTATTAATATTGTTATTATTATTATTGTTATTATTATTAATAATAATATTATTATTTGATTAAAAATTAGTATTTTATTTAAATTTATTATTATTTCGAAAAATATTATTATTATTTTTGTCATAAAGACATCACATGCCTGGAGCATGCACAGTGCATCTTAACAAAGTCGTGACTAATAAAGACAGTCACATGAAAAATAAGAAGGCATGTGTAGACGCAATGTGATTGGTTAAGAGAGTAAAATATTTAGTTTATATATATGTGTGTCTAAATTCTGATTGGCTGGGACAGGAAATTTTCATTTTCTTTATAAACATTCACAAATTCCAAATTTGTCACTTTTAAAAAATATTTATTTACAAATTTGCAAACAAAACAATTATCAACAATTTCAAAATGAATAATCAAAATAATATTTTAAAAGCAATGTTGGCTGGAGAAAACGGTAAATTTTTTTTTTCTTTTATTTATTATTATTTTATTCACATTTAGCTAATTTATGGTACGAAGTTACCGAAACAGAAAATAATATGGACGATGCCCCAATTATTATTAGTGACGATGATGATGGTAAATTAAATTATTTATTTATTAAATTATTAAAATTTAGATGAAATTAATCTTATGGAAGATAATGAAATTATTATTATAACCGATGATGAAGAAATCATTATTAGTGATGACAGTGGTAAGTTTTATATTATTTATTAAATATATTTAAAAAGGAACTTCAGATAATGAAACAAATGTAGTTACAAATGAAGGAGTAATTAATAATATCGTCGATGATGCCCCCACAGATATTGGAAATGTCGTCAATGAATCTGATGCATCCACATTTATTGCAAATGCAGTTGATGATTCTGATGCCCCCACTGATATTGGGGATGCCCCTATGCGGGATGAATTAGAAGATGATTCTGATTCCGATATGGAATGGAAATGTTAGCATTTTTTAATTTATTTTTTATAATATTTAACAAATTTTTACTAAAACACTTCGTTAAATGTATTAATTTAAATGATTAATTATTCAAAAACTTTATTTGATAAGTAATTAAATCTTTATAAATCATAAATTGATAATAATATTTTAACAAATTAATACATGTAACAAATCTGTCATAGAATAATAATAATAATAATAATAATAATAATAATAATAATAATAATAATAATAATAAGTAATAAAGGTAATAATAATAATAATAATAATAATAATAATAATAATAATAATAATAATAATAATAATAATAATAATAATAATATTCATAATAATAATAATAATAATAATAATAATAATAATAATAATAATAATAATAATAATAATCATAATAATAATAATAATAATAATAATAATAATAATAATAATAATAATATTAATAATAATAATCATAATAATAATAATAATAATAATAATAATAATAATAATAATTGCCCCAAATAAATGTAGCTTGTAGTGAGCATGCATCTACATCTCTTCTCATATAATAATAATAATTATCCCAATAAAAGTAGTTTGCAGTGAGCATGCATCTACATCTCTTCTCAAATAAAAATACTAATACTAATACTAATAATAATAATAATAATAATAATAATAATAATAATAATAATAATAATAATAATAATAATAATAATAATAATAATAATAATAATGATGATAATAATAATGATGTTAATAATAATTTATATCTTTCACATAGTTAGCATTCAGCATGCGACTACCAACCTATGATATTAATAATATTAATAATAATTCATATGATTCATTTTAGTTTACAATTACCAATTTCAGATTATTTTACAATTATTAATATTTATTTCATTTTTACGGTTTTTTTTTTATTAGAAATGAAATAAATATCAATAACTGTTATAGATTTATAACAATAAATATATAGATATTTTATGTAAATTATATTAGTCTAATAAAATGTATTAATTAATGTTATTTTTGAACAAATACAATCGAAATGATATATATATTCAAAAATTTTAGAATGTAATTTAATTATTTTTTAAAATTTATTAGGCAAACTATATCAACGATATTGTCAATCCTCAATTGGACATAGCTCTGCATGCCATAAAGTAATGAAGCTTTACTATGGTCATAGATTCTATGGCACCAACTTTTTTATTTGCCCCAAATGCGAAACTGCCCAAGATTTAAAATACATAGATTTTTATAAGGGGCATTACACCCACTTAAATCAATTTGTATTGAATAAAAAGACCCTTTTTAATATAATTTATGCGAAAACTAATAAGAATAATAATACAAATAATAATAATAATAATAATAATAATAATAATAATAATAATAATAATAATAATAATAATAATAATAATATTAATAATAATAATAATAATAATAACAATAATAACAGAAATAATAGAAATAATAATAACACCAATAACAGAAATAATAATACAAATAACCGAAATAATACAAATAATAATAATTCAAATAATGGAAATAGTACATATAATAATAATATTACAAATAATGGAAATATTAATAATACAAATAATAGAAATATAGATAATACAAATAATAATACAAATAATAATACAAATAATAATAATAATAATACAAATAATAATACAAATAATCGAAATAATAAAAAATCTAAAAGACCTGCTGTAAATACTGTTCCGTGTATCCCTACTAAAATTATAAAATTATCAACCATCGTGATAAGTGATGATGAATCTGAATTATTAAATACCCAAATAGGGGGTTCGATAAACAATATAGAAAATATTCAAATAGATATAAATGATGAACCTGAAATAGAGATAGATTTAAAGGGTTCCCTTAAAAATATTCGATTTGATTTAGAACATAAAAACTTAATTCAAATCTCCCTTACGGATAAAATTATAAATAAAATTAATGTGGAAATTGAAAAGATGGGATCTGTAAAAGTCCAGTTTACAGTTCTTATTCAATTTGAAAAGGATGGAGAAATTAAAGATAATTTCTTTTCAAATAGTGCGAGTGTTTTTTCCGACAATTTTCTTATCGATGGTGTGAGTCGATTAAATGAGAAAATTGAAAAATTTACTTATTTAGGTAGCGGATGGAGGGTTGTAAAGATTAAGGAACTTGATTTTATTTTGACCACATTTTACCCTATAAGTCGAATAGCTGGCCATAGTTTTATACCTACACCAGCGCCAATATATAAAAAGAAAGCAATTGTAAATGTAAGAAACAATGATAATGCTTGTTTTATATATAGTGTTTTATCACTATTAAAGCGTGATATAATTTTAAATCACAGGGAGCGTGTTTCCAATTATACTAATTACTTAGACGAACTAAATTATGATCCCATTACTGATTGCCCAATGAGGTTATGCAACATCAGTAGGTAGAAAGTGGCCCGCGGGAACAATTACCCCCCCGGGGGGGGGGGTATATTGTTCCCAACTTTTTATTACGCAATTGTTCCCAACTCATTTTTTTGCTTTCAGGGATTTTTGGTCCAAATTTTTTTTTATCAGACTATAGTGAGAGGGTCTCGATGGTCCTGGGATTTTCAATACAAAAAAATTTTTTCTATACAAAAACGATGGTCCTGGGATTTTCAATACAAAAAATTTTTTTCTATACAAAAATTCGACTACCAATAAAAAAGCATTGAATTTTCAGACTATAGTGAGGGGGTCTCGATGGTCCACGGATTTTCAATACAAATAAAATTTTTTCAATAGAAAAAGGTGGTCTACACTAAAAAAGTCAAGGAATTTTCAGACTATAGTGAGGTGGTCTCCTTGGTCCTGAGAAATAGGTGGTCTACACTAAAAAACATGATAAATTTTTCAATTGAAGTAAATAATGGTCCTAAAAATTAAATTACAATAAATTATGGTCAAAATTTTTCAATTGAAGTAAATTATGGTCTAAAAATTAAATTACAGTAAATGATGGTCAAAATTTTTGAATTACAGTAAATTATGGTCAAAATTTTTCAAATACAGTAAAATAAGGTCCAATTTTTCAATTAAAGTAAATAATGGTCCTAAAAAATTAAATTAAAGTAAATTATGGTCCAAATTTTTCAATTACAGTTAATTATGGTTCTAAAAAATTAAATTAAAGTAAATTAAGGTTCAAATTTTTCAATTAAAGTAAATAATGGTCCAAATTTTTCAATTAAAGTTAATTAAGGTCCAAATTTTAAAATTAAGTAATCAATGGTCAAAAATTTTAAATTAAAGTTAAATAAGTAAATTAAAGTAATAATTTTTTAATAAGTAATGTAATAAGTAAATTAAAGTAAGATTTTAAAATTTATTAACAAAAAGTTGAAATAATAGAAGGTGTTTGAGAATTGAAATTTTTTAATGAAAATTTTTATGAAATAATTTTTTAAGTAATTTTTAATAGAAATTTTTATGGAATAATTTTTTAAGTTAATTTTTAATGGAAATTTTTATGAAATATTTTTCAATGATAATTTTAGATGGAAATTTTTAAGATAATTTTTAATGAAAATTTCTATGAAATATTTTTCAAAGACAAATTTTAATAATAATTCAACAACAAACCAACAACTTAGTACCAACAACCAGTAACTTATGAACATGTATTAACAATCAGATACCTACAACTAGTTACTAACAACCTGCTACCAAGTACTTACAATCAGTTACCTGCTACCAAATACTTTCAACATGATCCCAAGTACTAACTAACTCTCAAACAACCAGATACTTACAACCAATTACCAGATACCAAGTACCTACAACTAGTTACTAACAACTAGTTACCTGATACTAAGTACCTACAACCATCTAACAAGTACTAACAACCAAAAACAAGCAACCAACTAGGTACCAAGTACTAACAACCGACAACAACTAACTACCACCTACCAAGTACCTACAACCACATACTAACAACTAGTTACCAGATACCAACTACTCACAGACGTCAACAACCAGGTACTAAGCATTATTAACCAACTACTAAGTACCAACAACAACTAACTACCAACTACTAAGTACCTACAACCACCTACCTATTAACTAGCTACAACCAACTACCAACTAGCTACCACCTACCCATTAACTATTTACAACCAGCTAACTAGGTACTAGATACCAAGTACTAACAACCAGTTACCTGCTACTAAGTACCAACAACCACCTACCAAGTACATACAACCAACATCAACCAGGTACTAAGCATTAATTACCAACTACTAAGTACCTACAATCACCTACCCATTAACTAGTTACTAAGTACTATCTACCAACTAGGTACTAGATACCAAGTACTAACAACCAACAACAACCAGGTACTAATCATTAATTACCAATTACTAAGTACCTACAACCATCTACCAAGTACATACAACCAAGTACTAAGCATTATTAACCAACTACTAAGTACCTACAACCGACTAGCTACCACCTACCAAGTACCACCAACAACGAGATACCTACAACTAGATACTAACAACTAGTTACCAGATACCTACTACTCACAGTCGTCAACAACCAGGTACTAAGCATCATCAACCAAGTAATAACAACTAGATACCTAGTACTTACAACCAGATGACCACATGAAATTATTGGTTAAATAAGTAAATTAATGTCTAATTTTTAAATTAAGTAATCAATGGTCTAAAATATTAAAGTTAAAGTTAATTTAAGATGAAGATTTTCTGGGATTTCCAATGTTAATTTTAGATGCAAATCTTCGTCAATTAATCAATGACCACATGAAATTATTAGTTAAATATGAAAATAAGGGTTATAATTAGTTGTTTAGTAAATTATGGTGTAAAATTAAGAAATAAAGAATAATTAGGTAAATTAAGGATAAATTAAGGAAAATTAAGGTTCAAAATTTAAAATTAAGTAACCAATGGTTCAAATTTTAAATTAAAGCTAAATAAGTAAATTAAAGTAAGATTTTTAAATTTATTATCAAAAGATTGAATAACCACCAACTTTTTTGAGAAATGTAATTTTTAATGAAAATTTAAATGGAAATTTTTTTTAAGTTAATTTTAAATGTAAAATTTTTTAAGTTAATTTTAATGAAATAATTTTTTAAGTTAATTTTTATTGGAAATTTTAATGGAATAATAATAATAATAATAATAATAATAATAATAATAATAATAATAATAATAATTCAACAGTTCCCAACAATCGGTTACTAAATATTTTTAACTAGATGCTAACAAATACTTTGAACATGATACCACGTACTAACTAACTCTCAAACACTTACAACCTACAACTAGTTACTAACAACCAGTTACCTGTTACCAAGTACATACAACCAACAACAACCAACTAACTAGGTACCAGATACCGAGTACTCACAACCAACAACAACCAACCAACTAGGTACCAGATACCGAGTACTCACAACCAACAACAACCAGCTACTAAGCATTACCAACCACCTACAACCTACAACTAGTTACTAACAACTAGTTACCTGATACCTACAACTAGATACTAACAACCAAAAACAACCAACCAACCAGTTACCTGATACCAAATACTTACAACTAGTTACTAACAACCAGTTACCTGATAGCAACCAACTAGGTACCAGATACCTACTACTCACAGCCGTCAACAACCAGGTACTAAGCATCATCAACCAAGTAATAACAACTAGAAACCTAGTACTTACAACCAGATGACCACATGAAATTATTGGTTAAATAAGTAAATTAATGTCTAATTTTAAAATTAAGTAATCAATGGTCTAAAATATTAAAGTTAAAGTCAATTTAAGATGAAGATTTTCTGGGATTTCCAATGTTAATTTTAGATGCAAATCTTCGTCAATTAATCAATGACCACATGAAATTATTGGTTAAATATGAAAATAAGGATTATACTTAGTTGTTAAGTAAATTATGGTGTAAAATTAAGAAATAAAGAATAATTAGGTAAATTAAGGATAAATTAAGGAAAATTAAGGTTCAAAATTTAAAATTAAGTAACCAATGGTTAAAATTTTAAATTAAAGCTAAATAAGTAAATTAAAGTAAGATTTTTAAATTTATTATCAAAAGATTGAATAACCACCAACTTTTTTGAGAAATGTAATTTTTAATGAAAATTTAAATGGAAATTTTTTTTAAGTTAATTTTAAATGTAAAATTTTTTAAGTTAATTTTAATGAAATAATTTTTTAAGTTAATTTTTATTGGAAATTTTAATGGAATAATAATAATAATAATAATAATAATAATAATAATAATAATAATAATAATAATAATAATAATTCAACAGTTCCCAACAATCGGTTACTAAATATTTTTAACTAGATGCTAACAAATACTTTGAACATGATACCACGTACTAACTAACTCTCAAACACTTACAACCTACAACTAGTTACTAACAACCAGTTACCTGTTACCAAGTACATACAACCAACAACAACCAACTAACTAGGTACCAGATACCGAGTACTCACAACCAACAACAACCAACCAACTAGGTACCAGATACCGAGTACTCACAACCAACAACAACCAGCTACTAAGCATTACCAACCACCTACAACCTACAACTAGTTACTAACAACTAGTTACCTGATACCTACAACTAGATACTAACAACCAAAAACAACCAACCAACCAGTTACCTGATACCAAATACTTACAACTAGTTACTAACAACCAGTTACCTGATAGCAACCAACTAGGTACCAGATACCTACTACTCACAGCCGTCAACAACCAGGTACTAAGCATCATCAACCAAGTAATAACAACTAGATACCTAGTACTTACAACCAGATGACCACATGAAATTATTGGTTAAATAAGTAAATTAATGTCTAATTTTAAAATTAAGTAATCAATGGTCTAAAATATTAAAGTTAAAGTCAATTTAAGATGAAGATTTTCTGGGATTTCCAATGTTAATTTTAGATGCAAATCTTCGTCAATTAATCAATGACCACATGAAATTATTGGTTAAATATGAAAATAAGGATTATACTTAGTTGTTAAGTAAATTATGGTGTAAAATTAAGAAATAAAGAATAATTAGGTAAATTAAGGATAAATTAAGGAAAATTAAGGTTCAAAATTTAAAATTAAGTAACCAATGGTTAAAATTTTAAATTAAAGCTAAATAAGTAAATTAAAGTAAGATTTTTAAATTTATTATCAAAAGATTGAATAACCACCAACTTTTTTGAGAAATGTAATTTTTAATGAAAATTTAAATGGAAATTTTTTTTAAGTTAATTTTAAATGTAAAATTTTTTAAGTTAATTTTAATGAAATAATTTTTTAAGTTAATTTTTATTGGAAATTTTAATGGAATAATAATAATAATAATAATAATAATAATAATAATAATAATAATAATAATAATAATAATAATAATAATTCAACAGTTCCCAACAATCGGTTACTAAATATTTTTAACTAGATGCTAACAAATACTTTGAACATGATACCACGTACTAACTAACTCTCAAACACTTACAACCTACAACTAGTTACTAACAACCAGTTACCTGTTACCAAGTACATACAACCAACAACAACCAACTAACTAGGTACCAGATACCGAGTACTCACAACCAACAACAACCAACCAACTAGGTACCAGATACCGAGTACTCACAACCAACAACAACCAGCTACTAAGCATTACCAACCACCTACAACCTACAACTAGTTACTAACAACTAGTTACCTGATACCTACAACTAGATACTAACAACCAAAAACAACCAACCAACCAGTTACCTGATACCAAATACTTACAACTAGTTACTAACAACCAGTTACCTGATAGCAACCAACTAGGTACCAGATACCTACTACTCACAGCCGTCAACAACCAGGTACTAAGCATCATCAACCAAGTAATAACAACTAGATACCTAGTACTTACAACCAGATGACCACATGAAATTATTGGTTAAATAAGTAAATTAATGTCTAATTTTAAAATTAAGTAATCAATGGTCTAAAATATTAAAGTTAAAGTCAATTTAAGATGAAGATTTTCTGGGATTTCCAATGTTAATTTTAGATGCAAATCTTCGTCAATTAATCAATGACCACATGAAATTATTGGTTAAATATGAAAATAAGGATTATACTTAGTTGTTAAGTAAATTATGGTGTAAAATTAAGAAATAAAGAATAATTAGGTAAATTAAGGATAAATTAAGGAAAATTAAGGTTCAAAATTTAAAATTAAGTAACCAATGGTTAAAATTTTAAATTAAAGCTAAATAAGTAAATTAAAGTAAGATTTTTAAATTTATTATCAAAAGATTGAATAACCACCAACTTTTTTGAGAAATGTAATTTTTAATGAAAATTTAAATGGAAATTTTTTTTAAGTTAATTTTAAATGTAAAATTTTTTAAGTTAATTTTTTAATGGAAATTTTAATGGAATAATAATAATAATAATAATAATAATAATAATAATAATAATAATTCAACAGTTCCCAACAATCGGTTACTAAATATTTTTAACTAGATGCTAACAAATACTTTGAACATGATACCACGTACTAACTAACTCTCAAACAACCAGATACCTACAACTAGTTACTAACAACCAACTAAGTATTCTTTATTGTATTTTATGAAATGTTTTTAAATTAATTTTTTATCTGTCTTTAAAAATATGTTTAATTACAATCAATAGAAAACCTTTTCAAAATGTCTAAATTTAACAAACATGTTGACTTTCATCAAAAAACCACAACTCAATCACTTTAAAACACCACGTGAAATTCAAAATAATTTAAATTACAATGAAATACTAATGAATTCTAATTTACAAAAACATCTTCTTTTAAATGATAACTTATTATTGCAAAGTAAAAATCACATTCAATAAATACTTATTGTTGATCAGTTTTATTATATATACTCTGAGTTTATCCGACAGGATGTTTTGACCCCCCCCCAACTATATCTCCCTTAAAAGATCATATTTTCCCATCTTAACCGATCTCTCATTAAAGTCAATCGACTATATCTCCCTTACAATGATATATTCCCATCTTAACCCATCCCTCATTAAATTTAACCGACTATATCCCCTCAAAAGATCATATTTTCACACCTTATCCGATCTCTCATTAAATCTAACCGACAATATCCCATCTTATCCGATCTCTCACCAAATATTTCTACCCTTTTAAACATCTAACCGAATATATCCTTCAATTCTATCCACTTGAATCCTCCTTTAATTCACTCAATCCTCTTAAAATCCTTAGAGAACTTCAAAAATATGACTTAATTGTTACAGACACCAAATATTCTTCCATTGAAATAATTTAGTAGCTATGTAGTAAGAGTTCACTAAAAGATCAAAAATCAATATTTTCTACAAATATTTACCATCAAATACTGGAGATGAAATATATTGTTTGATTATAATTCTTCATCGATTCAACCAATCATTTTCAAGCAATAACAGCAAACTAAATTTCTGTATATCCTACAATAATTATCAAGTAAATTTAAAGTCCTTGATAAGGTTAACTGTTTCTTAGCTTATGTTTTTTAAAGTTCATCAAAGTGTAAATATTCTTAGAAAAATATTGAAAAATTATTTATTCAAATACATTACAAAGTTATCATCAAAAATCACTTAATTATTAACCTAATTGTCAATGAAATTAATTTTTATTTAAAAACTATTCAATAAAATACAACTAATTATCAAGAAATTAATTAAATTTATCAATTAAATTTATCAGTCAACATGAAATTCTTAGAAAATTATTCAATATCCTCATAAAAATTTATCCACTTGATTATTGTAAAAACTCTAATTATTAACATTGAAAATAAATTTTATTTAAAATTAAAAAACCAATCAATAAAAATACATTCAATTATCAAGAAATTAATTAAATTTACCTTAGAATTAGCATTAAATTACAGAAATTCACAAAAATAATGGAAATTCACAAAAATGATAAAAATTCACAAAAATAATAGAAATTCATGAAAATGATAGATATCCACGAAAAATTACGGAAATTCATGAAAATATTAGAAATTCACAAAAAATGATGGAAATTCATGAAAATGATAGAAATTTACTTGAATAAAACCATCAACTCTAAAAATTATCAATGCCTTAAACAACAAATTTGTCTAAATAATCATTCAAATAAAAGCATTAAATACCTTTACGACTAATACACGTACGACATGTTGAATGTGAGTAGTACCCTTGTGAGCAATACCCATAGGGGGACAGAATATTTTTTCGGATAAACTCAGAGTATATATTAATTAACTCATTCAAATTTATCATTGAATCAGTAAAATTATCATAAATTTCGATAAAAATTCTAATGTGGTAAGCAATGAAAAGAGAAATATTCTTTAAACTTAGATAAAACTAACAATGAAGGTGGTAAATATCATTAAAGTGAGAAAATTATTCATTACTCGATGATAAATTCAAATGGATGAAAATAATTGGTAGAATAATTTATTAATGGGCATAGATAAGAAAAAAGGTTGATAAGAATGGAAATATATTAATTGAATTTATTTAAAATTATTTCATAAAATTCATAAAAAAAAAA